>JAANBC010000105.1:0-83340 GCA_014621405.1 Stylonectria norvegica
CCTAGCCTCCCCTAAGATATAATAAATGCCCAGTAAGTATACTTAGTATTAAAGTATAGCTTAAGAAGCAGAGGAGGGCGCGATAAGCCTAGCCTCCCCTAAGCTGCAATAATAAGATATAACTATAGGAAACCTAACTATAATTATATAATAAGAAGAGTCTTTTAAGTCTAAAATAGCTAGAAGGCCTAGAAAAGACTAGAGCCTTTTCTTATCTTAAGTAATATATATAAGTATGTAAATAGAGGCAAGAAATTAATATAGACTAAAGGTTAAATTTAATAAGAAGACTTATATCTCTATATATAAAGAGAAACTACTAATTAACTTCTTTTTAACTAATTATTAAAAGTAAGAAATAAAAGATCTATAAAGTATATATATATTCTTTATAATAATCTAAATAAGAATTAACTAGTATAAGTTATTATACTTAGGAACTATATTAAGTAGGGGAAAGGTTTATTAAGATGACCTTTTTTATTTATTAAATACTTAAAATAAGATATATTACTACCTAATAAAAAAGTAATTTAAGAAGGCAATATAAAAAGAGATAAAAATACTAATTATAAAATATATTTAAAAGAAGATTAGAAAAGAAGAAATATATTCTAAGCTATTATTAGTAAAATAGGTATTTACTTATAAATTTAATAAAGATAAGTATCTTATAAAGTATAAAATATAAGTATATATTTAAGGCAACTTATAATAAAATATAATAATTAAAAGTATATATATAGTAATACTTATAGTGTGCTTATTTAGAATTATAATAGCACTTATAGTATAATTTAACTTAAAAATTAAGCAATTAAATATTAAAAATACTTTTATAAATATAAAGTATAATAAATATAGTATACTAGTAATTTGCAAGCTATTATTAGGCTTTAAGAAAGAAGGAATAGTAATAGAACTTTAAAGAGCTCTATATAAGTTATAAGACTTACCTAAGCTTTAGTTTAATATCTTTATAACTATACTTAGAGAGTTAGGAATAGAGGCTAGTAAAAAGAAGCCCTGCCTATTCTTTTCTAAAGATTAAAAGATATATCTAGTGTTTTATATTAATAATATACTTATACTTTATAGAAAGTAATATATAAAGTATACTTAAGCTCTAATATAAGATATAAAGAATATATATAAGCTCTATAAATAAGAAGATATAGAGTGGTTCTTAGGGATTAAAATTACTAGAGACTATATTATATATAAGATTTATTTAAGCTATAATTTATATATTAAAAAGATTATAATAAGATTTAAAATAGACTAATAGAATAAGTATCTAGTAATTCTACTACTAAATATTAAGTATATTAAATACTTAGGCTAAGTAATAATTATATAGATATAGCACTATTAAGAGATAATTAAATTAATTATATATATAATAATTATAATATAGCTAGATATTGCTTTTATAGCTATAATACTCTTAAGGTTTCTTACTAATTTAAGTAAGAAGTATAAAGCTATTATAAATTAAGTAATTAGATACCTCTATATTACTTAGCACTTCTTAATTTAATATAAATTAAGTATTAAATTAATATATTTAATAATCGCAAGTAATATATTATATACTAATAATACTAAGATAAGAAAGTTATTATAAGGCTTTCTAATTAGCCTCTTTAGTAGACTAATTATATAGAAAGCTATATATTAAAATATAATAATAATATCTATAACTAAAGCTAAATTGCTTGTATTAATACAGATAGTAAAGGAAATAATAAGCTTAAAATGCCTATTTAAAGAGATATATTTTAATCCTAAGTCCCTATAGTACATATACTATAATAATATATAGACTATATACTTATATATAGCTAAAAGATAGCATATAACTATAAGACTATAGTATATTAATATTTATAATTTATAGATATATTAGGAGGTTAAAAAAAAGTCTTTTAAAATTAAATATATATTAATAGTATAAATACTAGCAGATAGTCTTACTAAAGCCCTTTTAAAATAGCGCTTTAAGTAATTTAAAGCAATAATTAACTTAATTAATCTTTACTAATAGTAATAATTATAATTAAAAGTAGAAAGTTTAAAAAGTAAAAGTAAAGATAAGACTAGTATTTTAAGAGGCAAAATGCCTATAACTATATATATATATAAATAATAAAACTAAAGTATAATTAATATATATTATATAATAGAGATTAGATTTATTATAGAAAATATAATATACCTAAGTATTAGGGGGGTTAGGGGCAAGTATAAGTAAAGTATTAGTAATAGTATTTACTAATACCTATATATTAGTAAAGGCAGCGGCTAGTATAGTAAGGGAGTCTAGTATAGCTAGTATAGCAGGAACTGCAGTAGGAGTGATAGTGGGCGCAGTGGCTGAAGGGGGGGGGGTGTGCGGCTATAAGCTAAATAGTATACTCTAGAGTGTGAATATAGAGAGCTAGGTTGTGGAGATAGTTCTAAGCAGAGAAAAGATTAGATTTATTATCTATTAAGTATATTATATATTTAATTAATCTTTTAATAGCTAAAAGCTCCTATATACTAGTTAGCAGCTGCACTTTATATATATTAGAGTAAAGATATATATTTCTTAATTATCTTCTTATTTAATAGTATAATAAAGGGTAAGGGCGAGAGAGTAGAGGGTATTATAGCTATATATTATATATTAATAGGTAAAGATTATACTTAAGGAAGCAATTATATATATATAAGGAAGTAATTATAATTACTATAAAAATAGCTTAAATAATATATAAAGCTACTACTAGTAATTTAATAATACTTTAAACTAATTTTTCCTAATACTATAGACTTAATATACTCTTTATAAGATATAATAAAAGATATATTAAAGCTATATTTCTCTATATAAATAGCAATCTTCTTTAATAGTATAAGATAGTATAATAGTATAGTAAAGCAGGAGGCAGAAAGTATATAATAGTATATATAAAAAGGTAAAGGAGAAGGAGGAATAAAGGCTAGAGGCCTAATAATAATATTATTCTTTATATAAGACTTAAAAGTCGCCTTAATTATTAAGGCATATAAATATATAGGAGAGTATATAAGAAAGGGAGCTATAATATATAGCAACTAATAAGAAGGAGATATACTTAGGTCTAGAGACTTAGGTAGTAGAAGCAGCGGCAGCAGGTGCTATATTAATATATATAGCAGCAGTAATAAAGGCAAAATAGAATAAATATCTCTTTACTTATTAAAGGGAAGATTAGCCGCGCTTTTAGTAATAATATAAATAGTATAATAAGCTTTAGTAAGGGCAGTGCAGCGGGCCTAAGCTATAGAATAATATAGCTTTAAAGATATTAATAATCTTTAATTATAAAGATACTAAGTATTGCTTTATAAAGAGAGCTTATAGGTATAATAATAATAAGAGTTAAAGAAGAGAAAAAGAAATCTGCCTTAGATAGGGACTATAAATTACTTTTATCTCTTAAGTAAGTAAATAAGTAAATTATAGGATTAAAGTATAAATAAATTATAAGATAAGCCTAAGCTAAGATTAATTAATTTTTTAATAACTTAATCCTATTATTCTATCCTAAAAGCTATATTTAAAGCTATTTAAATACTTAAATATTATACTTATATATAGTTTTAAGTAGAGAATATATAAAATAATAGACTAATAATTAACTAATTAGCCCTACTAAGGGGGCTAAGTAGTATTATTACCTCTAGGCTTAATGCCGCACTTTTATTATATAGAAAACAAGGCTCTTTTAATACCTTAAATTAATGCTCTATTTGACTAATAGTGCGCTTTGTTTAACACCAATGACCATGTCTTGAGATTAGTTGAGCAACGGGTGCAATGTGGCTGGGAATCTGAGAAGGTGACGCCAAAATGGCGAGACGAGCAGATATCAGGAACCAAGTGCGTTTATTGGATCGTAAGTACTGAACTCGATCCCCGACCGTCTGTTATAGAGGACCACATGATGTCACCACTTGGCGGAATGATCAACAATACAGTTTCTAATAGCAAATAGACGCTGTCGCCCGATGACCCCGACCTTCGTCAGAAACTTGATCTTCACTTCGACTTGTATCCCACGGTTCGCAAGTTCTGAAATTGAAAGTCCGGTCAAATCTAACTCTTCACTAGGATAAGGAGCCGCTGCAAGATACGGCTACCTCCATTCGTGGGGTACCTCAGATTCCTTCGCAGGTAGATTTCTCCCCGGTGGGCCACATCTCTCTGGATGTAAAAAACCCCGAAGCAAAGAAAGTAGAGTTGAATTTACCGTCGGAGGATACCTACTGGATCAAAACTTTCTACGTCTCCCATGCCCTCCGCAGCAAGGGCGTCGGCCGAGCCGCCATGGACGCCGTTGAGTCCATGGCAGTCGGCCACCCTCTCAATGCTCGAACACTTGTTCTGGATACACTCCACAAGGAAGATCAAGCCCGAGAAGAGATCGGCATGGCATACTACGGAGGACGGCCTAAGGTAACCTTTGCATCTCCTGGATACGATGCGCAGATGCTGACTACCATGTAGCTGTCTAATCAGGAATGGTATGCGAGAAGGGGGTATCGCTTGATCGCTGTTGTCCAGAACTACTATCGCAACCCTGACAATACGGGCGTGATTTGGGACCTTAAAACGGTCTTCATGAGAAAGGACCTGGAGTGATGCAGCATCACTACAGAATGGTTTGAGAGAGTATTTATGGAAAAGGATTGAACAAAATTGGGCTCAGCTAGATCATCAGCCGTAACTCCTAAGTTCTTCTACTTTTTCGTCCCTTTGAGCCAACGCGCTACATCGTTATTCATTATGCTCCACATCCCCATAAGTAGTTCCTCCCCTCCCCTTGCATTCCATCACTGCTAGACCCTGTCCTTTTTGCGTCTCCAGCACCTTCATGCCCATTATCTTCTCATAGAATGGCACAGTGCGTTCCCAACCTCCAGTGATCAACATGCTCCTCCGGAGATGAGGCATAGAGTCGATCGATTCGTGTACGCACCCCACCAGCCACCGACCAAGTCCGTCTCCCTGGTAAGGAAGATCTACCCAAACATCCGTCAGATACAGAAACGTGACAAAGTCCGTGATGCAACGCGAGAATCCAATCATTGTTGGTGGTTGGTCCCCGTCCTGTTTATACAAGCCGAAGCAGAGAGAGTTGTGTATCATTTCTCGAAGATCCGGTTCCGGCAGTCGTGAGGCCCACGGGACGACGTCAGACGCGAAGGCGGCATTGAGTGTGTCCAAGGGGATTTGAGAGGGATCCGTGGAGACGAAGAACTGTCCTTTTGTCCACCGCTGGCTGCGATAGTGAGACGCACTTGAAGAAGACATCTAGAGTATTGGGATGGACTTGCTGGGTGACAATTGAGGTATATAATAGCACAGAGACACTGCTTCCTCTGGGAAACGCTGTTCGCAATATGTAATGTTTCGTATCCCGAAGTCGGGCACTACTACTAGGTCGTGAATCACATTGCGGGCGCTGTTCGATCCCGTGACTCATGATGATAGCTGTGCCGATCAAATGCGAAACGGCTCAATTCTTATCTACCTCCGTCCGTTTACGCCCTTGCGTTTACAAGAACCAGGACCATACACATAGACTATATAAGCTTGGGAAAAACTTGAAGGATGGTCAGGATTTTCAACAAGAACAAGAATAGAAAATGAGACAAAGCTGAATGCAAATGAAAGGCTCGGTCGACTTGACAGTTCTTGCTTGGCAGATGCAGTATTCAATCATGGTGTTTGTGAGATATTAAGGTCTGCCCAGTGATCCATGGATAGGTACTGAATAAAAGGGTTCGTAAGGCAGTGGACCGCGCTGTAGGCAGGTGGAAGGCGCTGTAGGTCACTGAGGCTCCAGGCGCCCGGGAGTGAACCAACCGCCGTAAAATGTTGAGTCCGCCGCGCTCCTTATCACAATTTGAACCAGGTATTTAGCATGAAGAAAGAAGCAAAGATCACGACTTGTGCTAGAAAAGTTAAAGAGTTCCTTAAGGGACACTATACTATTATTTCTATCTTCGCTCACTTCACAGATTACGAGCTTGTCTACCGATGTATTCGGGCGACAGAGCTGTTGATGTTGTACTGGTGCACGTGGGCAAAGCGGGCCTTTGTTCAAGGGATCTAGGAAAAGCCTAAAAGGGGATGACAACCTCAATTCGTTCTAGAACTTCAAGGTCAAAGTCCTAGGCCTCCCATAGTCTTCATCCCTCTATATACCTAAGATACTCTTGCTTGTATTCCACCGAGTCTATACCACACAATGCCATCATCACCTCCCTCTGCTACCCTGCCGCGTCTTGGACCCGACGACAAGAAACTGCGATCATCTTGCGACGCCTGCGGAACCGCCAAGGTCAAATGTGATCGCGGCCAACCCGTCTGCAACCGCTGCGAAGATCTCGGGCTATCTTGTGTCTACGGGCCGTCGCGAAAGATTGGCAAGCCACGGCGAAAGCGGCCAGCAGCAGGTGTTGAACTTCAAGCACCGGCTGAGAAGCGTATTTGTACGACACGTTTATTGCAAAGTCGCAATTCGAATGGCTCGACGACAGCGCTTCAAGAGACGCTGAGTATCAGCAACACTCAGCCAGCTGAAATCTCGAATTTTGAAGTAGGAATACTTCCAAGCTCTTATAGTGTTGAAGCTGGTTTTGGCGTCGATGAGCACGAGGCCTTTCAGTCCGATATCTATCCTTCACTATATCTCGACCTTTGGCCTCAACTTGGAAACCTAGAAGGTCCACTGGATATCCCCTCAACTCCGTCAACAGAGCAGAATCGCAGCCTGAAAGCGGTCTCCAAATCTCACAGCTGCCCCCGCGAGTCGTACGAGATCTTCAGGGACCTAATTTGTCCCAGCCCTACCATACACGCGCCCGACTCAAATTCGATCACTGTCCCGGCACAACTAGACACGGTATTGCACGCAAACAGAAACGCTACAGATCGCCTGACGCTACTACTGAAGTGTCCATGTGCCAAAAGCGGCCATCGGGCCATGGTCCACGCATCAATTGTCTCCCGTATTCTCATCTGGTATCAGCAGGCGGCTGGCTGGACGGGGTGCGGCTCCGAGACAAGCCAGCCAGAGCTGGTGCAAGCCACGGGATTTTCCATCGAGGAAGTCCCCCTTTCCATGGGGACTTTTGGCGTGGAGGACAATACTGTCCAGGTGGCATTTAGGAACCAGTTGGTCCTCAGCGAGCTCAAGAAGACAGCGAGCTTGATCGACATGTTTACTTCTCCGGACTTGGACGGGTCGTCTGCTAGTGGCGTGGCTGATCTGTATTCGTACCTGGGAGCATGGCTGCGGAGCGAACATTCGCGAACGGTGAAGGTGTTGACGTCCAGACTTAATGTGCTCCACGAGGACTTAGTCTCTTGATCAACGCTGCGGCTACTACAAGATGGGAAGACTCCCGGGGTAAATTGCATTGGGTGACGATGTACTCTTGATTTTTGGAATTATGGGAAAGTCCTTAAGTACCGTCTCGTCATCCCGACGACAAAGTTCTTCACTCATTCTATGAGGATTCGGCTTCTAGCATGTTAGACTGATAGGATCAGCCCATAAGATCTCAGTATTCAAGGACGTGTTGACCTCGATGTAAAGGGGTGATGGCGGCTGATCTCCATCTAAGTATCATTCTCTTTCGGGTACCGAAGATGAACTCCGATTGGCCAAGACGAGGCGCTGCAAAGCAAAAGCACCCGAAGTGATCCCCGACGAGATAGATATAAAGGATGTCATGCTCAGCGCTGCCATATGTATTGGAATGCTCATTAGTTCACGAGTCTCAGTCATTGACTGAATCTGAAAACACCTTCTCAAGGTTCTCGGTGCAGAATCCGCATCTCATAAGTCATCTCGCCTTCCGGAACACCATGGTCAAAGTTGCAGTCGCCGGTGGCTCGGGAGGTACATCGTTCCTCTGATCAAACGCCATAACGGACTAACAAGTGCTTGCAGAGCTTGCTCGAGAAGTTGTAGACGCACTTGTCGCTACCAAGAAGCACGAGATAACCATTCTTGCGAGAAGTGTAAGTGTGACTTCTTTTGATACACCGTTACTAATCCTTGTGAAACGAATACTTATATGATTGAACAGAATCCGTCGAAAGACCTCACGCCTGGTGTCTCTTGGCGTGCCGTCGATTATGGCGACGAAGAGAACTTAGTTGAAGCCTTGCGAGGCATTCACACTGTCCTTTCTTTCATCAACCAACCGGTCGCAGAGCTCGAAAACAGCTCGCAAAAGCTTCTAATTGATGCTTGTATCTCTGCCGGGGTAAAGCGTTTTGCGCCAAGCGAGTACGGGAGGTAGGTCGTTCACCATAAGTATTGTAGGAGAGATGATTGACGTATCATCAGCCATGGCAAGGAAGATTTGCCCTTTTGGTCAGCCAAGAAGAGAATTGAAGAATACCTGGAGAAGGTGAATAAGAGCGAGAAGGTTTGTTGATCTATACTCATCATGCCCGCAACGCTGACCATGCTTTCAGGTCCTCGAGTACACCTTGTTTCAGCCTGGTCTCTTCCTAGACTATCTGGCGTCACCTCACAAGACAGCCAAATATGTCACTCCGCTGGAAACCTTCATCGACTTCCAGAACCGACGCGCGATTATCGTTGACGGCCACGAAGACTCATTCATGGTGTTAACCACAGTCCAAGACATCGCGGGAGTCATCGCTCGAGCAGTCGATTTCCCCGGGGAGTGGCCCAAAATCGGGGGCATGAAAGGAAACAGAGTGACCATTTCCCAGATCCTCGAGATTGGCGAAAGAGTTCGAGGTGTGTCTCGTCCCCTACAGCTTTTAGATTTGTTGACTGACTCGGAGTTCAGGAGGACCCTTTACCATCGATAAAGTAAAGATTGAGGATCTCGAAGCTGGAAAGCTAACCGCTTCATGGACGCTCGGGAAGCGCCACCCTAGTTTCACGGATGAACAGGCTGATCAGCTCGCCGCTATGTTGAAGACGGTCTTTGTTGGGACACTTTTAAGCAGCGCAAAAGGAGCTTGGGATGTGTCGGATGCGTTTAACAAGCTGCTACCGGATTACAAGTTTGTTGAGATCGAGGCATTTCTCGCTGCTGTATGGAAAGGGAAGCCTTAGTTAAAATGATCGGACGTTTTGGCAAATTTTTCTACTTGCCAATTTGCTGGGTGGAAGTTCGTATTAGTATCGCGAATATATTATACTGGTTTCCCCCTCAAAAACCCAAAGTTTGAGCTATGATAGTCAGCCATATAGTCATTACGGACTCTCATGACTTAAGCAACCAGCCAGCTTCCGATCGCTTGAAAAAAATGGCACCTTTGATCTAGGGTGTTTCTTGGTGCGTTACCTAGGGCTGTCGTGCCACTCGTTACTGTTGGTGAAGAAGCAAAGATGACAATCTGCGTCCGGGCAATTCCTTGCCCATGATCCACAAGGGCGGTGGCCCCTTGTGCTGGAGGACGCAAGGACCTATTTGAAGGAAGATGCTATAGCCTGCATGTTTCCATGGGCGCCCTACATTTAGCAGGGTGGTATATTTTGATCCCTTACAAGTTACTTGTATGCCAAACCCATCCTCCTTTCTTCTTTCATCTACTTCAACTTCCAACTACATGTTCATATTTGACTTTAAAATGCCACTATATCGCGTTGGAGGCCGTATGAGCAAGTATTAATGCGATGCCCCCTTCTTGTACCTACATGTACTTCCACTTTTACCCATGCAACAGGTGTCATCGCACCTAGAGTTTCTTGTATATACTGGTTGCCTGCAGCAGCAGCCGGACCCCAGAGGCCTCTTGTAACTTCACGCCCTACAGCAACTGTCATATATATGGGAACGGTGTCTACTTATGTAATTTTAGCTTTGTACTGTAGCTTAATCTTCAAGATTCTCGTCGGCTTCAATCAGGTATTCAATAGCTAAGTCTCTGGCAAGGCCTAGCATATTATAGGAAGTTCTGTGACTATATATATATGATACTGCGAGTCTAATGTACAGTTTATTCTTCTTTATAATCTATCTATGTTCTATTCCAAGATATTCTGTCTCTAAGTGATGAACGTTCCCATTATACCCAACCCAATAAGATAAAAGAAAATGTGTGATGCTGACAAGTGGTGCAGCCGACTATGCTTGAGGTGGAAAGCCATCAGTGCCCATGAATCCGTAGTTCTCATGAGCGACTCTCCCATTTCATCCAGTCATTACTCTGACTTCTTGGAGGCCTTGGTTCGGAGTTTCATCAGCGCGTAAACCATCGCATACGAGCTGAAGGCAAAGATGACCACAATAGCCGCATCTCTCCACCCGTAGTAGTACTCTTTGAGGTTCAGAGTCCTCAAGTAATCCTCTCCCTTCGTGTAGGAGCAGACTTGGCAGTCCATCGTCGCGTTAGGGTTAATGAGGTTGCTAACTGCGCCCATACCGGTGGTGAGATAATCGGACAAGTAGTCTCCGCAAGTCGTGCCGTTAGGCGGATCAAATCGCGCAAACTCGCCCTCGTTGCAATTCACGTCTGCGCCCCACATCGTGAAGGTGAGCATACTGCCCATCAAGTAATTAAACGGGTTGAGGTAGTACATCCAGTAACGCCAGAAAGCCTGGATCTGTGCGTATGGGACCAGCACTCCACAGAACGAGACGAGCGTGCCGATAATGACGGGGTTGACCAGGGCGGCAGAGACTTCGTTGGGGGCGTAGGCGGCGACGAATTGGCCGATACCAGTGTAAACAAACTCATACATGAGCATGACGAAGAATGTAGATCCCGCGCGCGCAGGGGAGTTTGGAAAGCCGACCGTGTAGTACCAGCAGACGAAGTAGGCAACTGCGCAAATGCAAAGGTAGGGGACTTCGGACAGAACGAGACCTGTCACAAAGGCGACCCATGAGTACATTTTGGACTTCTTTTCCCGAGTTTCGAAAATGTCTCGTCGCTGAATGAACAGTGGCTGAAGTTGGGCCATGACACCGGGCGCCACAAAAATGAAGTTGAAAACAGTGAATAGCTTCAGCTGCAAATCTCCGACAGAACCACCAACCATCCAGAAAGTGAACGCGTTGAACAGTGCACTCCCGAAATGGAGTGCGATCTTGTTGTTGACGTAGTCGACGTTCCGATATAATGAAACATTCATGCGTTGCGTGACGAGTTTGAGTTGTTCCATCATAGGAGTTGCGAATTCGTTGCCATCATCGGTCGTTCCTGGCGGTTTGGAAGCTGCATCATCCACTATATGATCGAGTTCCTTGCTCACAGCGTCGTGTTCGGGAGATGAAAGCCAGACTTGGTTCCAGTCCTTGCCCTGCGAGAGCGTCCCGGAGACGACATCGATCATGTGCTCAGCAGGGTTGACTTCTTGAGGGCAGGGGGCACCGTTGCGTCCAAAGTAATCCTTGACCGTCGCGGCATGTTCGCCAATGTCGCCAAAGTACACGGTCTTACCGCCTTTAGCGAGAAGAAGCAGTGTGTCGAATTGGGCAAAGAGCTGAGCAGAGGGTTGATGGATGGTGACTAGGACGGCCTGTCCGACGGCAGCGAGTTTGCGCAGGAAGCGGACGGTATTGTAGGCAGATTGGCCGTCGAGGCCCGAGGTCGGTTCGTCGAGGAAGATCAGGATGCTTGGCTTCGAGACAAGTTCGACACCGATAGTGACACGCTTGCGTTGCTCGACACTGAGACCAGCGCCAACTTGACCGATGAGCGTGTCGGCGAGATCGTGGAGCTCAAGCAGGTCGATGATAGTGTCGACATACTTGATCTTCTGTTCGCGTGGGGTATCGCGGCTTTGTCGGAGGAGGGCAGAGAACTCGAGGGCTTCGCGGACAGTGGCAAACGGCTCGTGAACATCCAGTTGCTCACAGTAGCCAGCTGATCGTTGGAAGGAGACTGGGAGGGGGCGACCGTCGACGAGAACCTCGCCGTGGATAGTGCCTTCAGTCTTACGCTGAGCGAGGACATCCAGAAGAGTCGTCTTTCCGGCGCCAGACGCTCCCATAAGGGCTCCCAGCATACCAGGCTTGACCCAACCTTGAACATTGTCGAGCAAGACGCGATCTCCAGATGGGGTCTTGACAGTATAGGTAAGGTTCTTCCAGGTGAAAACGGATGTGTTGCGGACGAGGTCAACCTGCTCGGAGTCGCTGTCGGAATTAGCCGTCATGGGTGCATCGCCAGGGCGACCAATAGCCTTCTTCTCGCTAGTCTGGCCCTCTTCGTCGACTTGTCGTAGCGCGGCGGTGATGTGGGCGTTCTCCCTAGGAATGAGCAAACTGGGCCCATCCTCAGACGAGGAGCGCCACCTGGATGTCATAATCACGGTGATGGCCACAAACAGTACCCACCACGCCCAGACAATGCCAAAGTTTCTCCAAAGGTGAGAGTGACCGTATGAAAGAGAAGCCAAGTAGGCATCTCCGGTGACGAAGGACTGGCCAGGAACCGCTCCTCCAACGCCTGCACAAGCCTGGCTTGCACCAGCGGCAAATCCGGGGCCGTTGGGTACCAGGTTGACGCCGGTGCAAGGAATGATCTTGTTGTGAAATTCGTTCGACAGAAGAGCATCAAAACCGTATGCGATAGGATTGATCCAGAAAATCCACACAAACCAAGGGTGCATTTGGGGCTTATGAATCATGTAGCCAGAGTAAATGACAACGGCAGCGATCAGAAAGCCCGAGACCTTCGAGGCTCCATCGAAGGTGCTAAAAGCTGCACCTACGGCACGGAAAAGAGCAGTCATGCACTAAGAGTTTTGATGTCAGCAAACCGACCGAACAATTGATCTTGTCGAGATAGTTTTCGATGACTTACCATGGTGATTGCGATTAGAAGAACCCAAAAGGTGAAGAAATGAGAAGCAGAGGCCGTCAAGCCAACCATGAAGTACAAGATGAGCGAGAATGTCGACACTTGGAAGAGGATCACCGGAATATCAGCTGCAATTTGCGCGATACAAAAAGCAGCCGGGTGAAAGAATGCAAACGACTTGTGCTTAAGTAGAACAGGACGACCGCTAAACGAGTCGGTGACTTCGGACATGGAAAGCAGGGAGTTGAAGAGGAGGGCGAAAAACATGGCGCCAGATTTGACAAAGAGGCCGCCTGAGGTACTAGGGGCGTTGTAAAACAGCGAGCCAGCAATCAGAGCTTGAACAATGGTCGAACCCTGCTTGATTATGAAGGTCGACTTTTCTCCCCAGAGTATCTGATACTGCCTTTTGATACAGGCCTGAACCTGGTGTAAGAAACCGACTGTCATGGAGCTGTTCTTGGGGAGCCGCTTATCCTTCTCATGATGGACACCTTCCTGGAATAGTCTGGTTTTCTCTTTGGCGATGTCTGTAGTCGGGTAATCGTATTGTGTAATCATCCGCTCGTAGATTCTCGACTTCTCATACTCGGCTCGTAGTGTCTCCGCGTTTTTGGGGAAGCTGTGTCTCATTTCGGGTCGAATCTCGCGCTCCGTAGGTACTGTGATACCGGTGAGGTAATCGGCGACGTTGGAGCCGTGCTGACAGACAAATCCAAGGTTCTCCATGAATGGCCTGGCTTCCTTCATCGGACCGTAGTAGATCTCGTGACCCTCGTCAAGGACGAGAACTTTGTCGAAAAGGTTGTAGATGCCGTTACCAGCCTGGTATAGAGTGACGATGGAAGCTAGTCCGAGCACATCAGTCATGGCTCGCACAGCCTTGACGTATTCTAAAGCTCTATACCACGATTAGTACTGCAAGCACGCATCTTGAAGCTTGCATGGCCACTGTTTGGGGGTTGACTTACGAGCTGGCATCGAGGCCTCGGGTAGAGTTATCCCAGCAGAAGACAGATCCCCGACTGGTCATGGTTTCAATGATGGAAACACGCTTCCTCTCTCCACCAGAGACACCTCTCACAAAGGCATTGCCAACCTTGGTATCCAAAGTGTGCTCGATGCCCATGGCCTGTAATAGGAAGTCGCGGGTCTCAATTCGGTGCTCTTCACCGGTTGCGACACCATCGGGCAAATGGAAAGGGATCTTGAGGCGGGTCGCAAAATCCATGGTCTGTCCCACGGTGAGCGACGGAAAAAATAGCTCTTCTTCGGTGTTCATGACAATCTGGCCGCGGTATTGCTTCGCCTCCTTAGCTGTCATGGATCCATAGTGAACATCTCCAGTAACACTGTCGTATCCTCTGCGGTCATTGGCGAGCATATTGAGCAGCGTTGTGCATCCTGACCCTGGTCGACCGAGGACCAGTAGCATCTCGCCTGGCTTGACGCATCCATGGCTGTTGTCGATGATTGTCTTCAAAGGCGCCTTGTGTCGGGACTCTTTAACCAACTTCGGGATGTTGAACTGAGAGAAAACGTTTTCGTGGAGGGCAGCATCGGCGCTGATAGCCTCAACGGTCAGGTTTTTCCATGTGACACCCAATTCCCGATCGGCGAAACCTGAGGCTTGGTCCCGTTCTTTGAATGCAGCAACTTTAGGCTTCAAGGTCCATTCGTTATCGCCGACTTCTGGGCCAGTTCTGATCGATCGATCATACTCCGTGAGGGATCCGTCCGACTCCATGGTGATTGTTGCGCCGTTGGCGTAGCCAAGGGTTATCGTTCACGCAATGGATAGGTACGGTTGAGGGTGTAAGGAATCCGACTCAAAAGTAAACACTGGAATACAAGTGAAGAGTCCAAGCCAAAAATCCAAGCTCTTGTGCCAGGTACTACTGATATTTAACACGGAAGAGGTTGACCCTCGGACTTGGCAGAAACCCGGCTCCAGATGGGATCCACGTCCTTGGAACTTCCAGGGTGGCTTCGGCCAGATTAAAAACACACATGTCCGTCCGGGATAATGCAAACAGACGAATGGAAAGAGAGGCCGATCCACTTGATCGGAGCCGTATTGCGGCAGTTTGTGTTGTTTGGACATCTCTTAGCTCTGATGGTAAAGGGGAGTTCCACATGGGGACCCATAAGCCGCATGCCCGTCGCCAGTAGCGTATCTTCGCACTCGCCAAGTTGGTAAACCGTGCCGCTTAGTAACTCGGTCGACGTTTTGATAAGATTGATTGCTACCATGTACAGATGAACGAACGTACACCGAATTGTAGATGGGATCTTCAACGACGCACTAGTGTCCGGATCAGCCGCCAGGGACAATCAGCACCGCGCTGTGTGTATGCGTAGCCATTGCAGCATATCATCGCTTCCGTAAGTTTCGCCTGGGAAAGAAACCTCAAATGAGACATCTCGGCTCTCAGCAGCACCGAGCGGGATACCAACAACACACCAGAGTCCTTCGTTTGATCGTGCCGGCCAATCCATTCTGGCGTTCGTTGAGGCAAGGCGACTGGAGTTACAGACATTGACAGCAAGTACAATGACGCAATGAGGTCATTGGTAATTGCCAGATGATGCCAACAACTGTATCGCGCATGCTTCGTATCAAGATCCGTAACTTTGTTGATGAAGTGCGGGATGAAGTGCGCGTTACTAGGGTTTCCTCCGATTACTCAGCGGCACTTGCACGTGGCAACTGCTCACCTAGGTCAGGTAGGTAGCTGGAGGTGTGCAACTATTCGCGACCAAGCCTTACAAACGAAGCTTTGAGCGCTCGGAAAAGTTGGGAGCCTTACAAATCCTCCCGCCGTCCGCCGATTACTCCGCCAAGACAGAGACCGACGCCGATGATATGGCAGAAATATCACGGCTCGCAATCTCCTGCTTAGTGAGTGCGTCATGACTCTCGGTCTTCGCCTTTGATCGGTGCTTCGCACAATATCCTTGTCCGGCACCGAGCTCCGGAGATCTACGGGGTTTATAAAAATTACAGGGGGTAGGGGAAAAGGGAGCCATAATAGAGAGCGTTTCGAGCATACAATTGGGGCGGGGTTTAGTGTCCGTTGTAGCGCTGCCGGGCGCTGACGGGACGCGCGGGCTTCAAGAGAGGCTTAGCATTCACCTTTATTAAGGTTGACCCGCGCGCTGAGCTGCTTTCGGACTGACATGCCGCTTACTCAGCGGCACTTCGACTACCGACGTACTTCACCAACACCTCTGTCAAGTCTGTGGAGCCGTCACAGTGAGTTGTGCCGGTAGCAGTCCAGCTCATCGGTCCGGAGGAACATTCCGAGAGAACACTTCTACAGCCTGCTTCTGTTCTGCGGCTTTCGAGGCGCCAACTACCTCTTCCGGCACTTCCTGCAGACTCAGGACACGCACGACTCGATAACTAACCCCCGCCAACCCCGTCTATCCCATCTCGGAACACAGCAAACTCAGGGTCTCGGAGTGCCGCATCTGCCGTACCACAGTCTCTTTAATCGGGTTTGGTCTTGAATCAAGCCCCTAGGACTTCAGTCTCATATTTCCTGTCGGGAGATTGTAAATCGCAGAATGACGTCATCCAACGTTCCCTCAAAACGGGCGTGCGATGCATGTCACAAGCGCAAGGTACGTCCATACAGTACCGGGCCTCTTTACCCCTGACTCAAACCCTGAGAAGACCCTTGGAAGACCCTGAGATCTCGAACACGAGGTTGTGGAGTCGTTACTGTCGACCGAAGTAGCTAAGATCAGCCGCACAGATACAATGTGATTATTCGAAGGAGGAACCTCGATGTAATTGGTGCAATCATCATGACTTGGCTTGCACCTTTGATCGTGTTAGAGGACGAAGGAGGCTCAGAAACAACAAGTAAGTTCGCTGACTGATACCACGGAGTATCACCCCGAGAATCGTTCCACGATCTGATGATCTGACTCTCCATCACATCATTCTAGAACAAAAGTTGGCTCCGAGAAGAATCTGTCCGATCGACTCGGGCGAATCGAGGGTATTCTAGCACGTACAATCGCTCTTCAAGAGCCTGACAGCACATCTTCAACGATATCTGACACCTCAAGTTCACCCGCGGGAGCCACAGGTCCATCCACAGTCCCATCCACAGTCCCATCCGCTGCTGCTGCAGACCCACCATCAGATCAGCATACCGAGAACTCGCCAAGCCTTGGGAATCAGTTCTTTACACATACGTCCACCGAAACTGGGTATGTTGCATCACCCACTCCTAGTATCAAGTATTTTGCATCACCCGATGCCGGCAACACGACCAGTGTCTCCTTCGGCCAGATTCACTACGCCGGGTGCCACTTGGGCCAGATCAACTGCCGCAATGGCATCCCATCATTTTCCAAGGAAGGCCAAAATTGGATTCACTCGCGAACCGGCGTTGAAAGTGCATTCCAGAAGCTGAACACATTTGGTGCCCGTCAACGAGTCGTCCCTCCTACCGTCTCTCCCACCCAGCTCTTCGCCTCGTCGGAAGAACTCTACCAGCTTCCGGATCGATACATCGTCGAAGAATTCCTACATGCGTTCCAAAACTCCGCCATCCGCCTGGTATTTCCAATAGTTGACCACGTTCTTTTCAAAGACTGTATCGAGCTCGCATATGAGCCATACGAGGGGCCGCCAACTCTAGAGCTCATCGGGGCGAAAGCTTCTGTTTTGGCCTTCCTTTCCGTCATGTCAGTATTTCGTGACGAAATGGTCCATCTGCCCCAAGTAGATTACGACGCTTGCGCCGTGAAAGCACACTGTTTGCTCTCAGATATCCTTGAGGATACGAGCCTGACGAGCCTTCAAACTGTGTTCATGTTGGTAAGTGAACATTTGTTCCCTCTATCATCCAGTTATATCTGACCCCTAGAATTCAGCATATGCACCAAAATTTCTCCGGTCGTTTGCAATCAGCGACCATGCTGCACGCTGTTGCTTGTCGATTCGTTTACATATTGGGTGGACATAGTAACAATTATGTCAAACCATTCGGAGCCGAAGTTAATCGTCAAGAACGAGCAACTCGTCACCTTCGCATGCTGTTTTGGCTGTGCTATCTCTTCGACAAGGACATATCTTTGCGCACCGGACAACCCCCGATCATGGCCGACGAGTTCTGCGACCTTACGCTGCCGGATAATTACACCCTGCACCACTTTTCCGTGCCATCTTTGGGCGACACTATGCTCTCACCCCAATACGCTGACGAGAGTCTCGTCCCCTATCTTCCTGGAGATTTGCGCCTTAGTATCTTAAAGCATAAGATCTTTCTCGTTCTTTACTCGGCGCAGGCGCTGAGGAAGAGTGACGCCCAGCTACTTCGCGATATTCGTGAGCTCGATGCTGAGCTGGAGAATTGGCGACTGAACGTTCCACTTGACTTTCGGCCCGCTCTCTCCATCTCGCCAAGTTTCCGCTTGTTTCCAGAAATGAAGCTCCCGCAGAGCATGCAGCGTATCGGGTTGCACTTAGAGTATCACCACCTAATGACAACGATTCACCGGGCCAGTGGGCGATGCTATGTTCTCAATGCAGAAACTGGGGCCGCTGAGGGCGACGCGAACTTTGGCGTACAATCCAGTATGGCATTGTCCTTGGAGGCAAGCCGTTCCACGCTATTCTATTTGCAGGCAGCTATCGATGGGCTGGTGGGCGAGGCTTTTTGGTAAGTTGGGAGATCACCCATACATCTCATGTAACCTTCAGCTACTGCAGCTTCACCGGAGTGGACCAGAAGTCTAGAACATACACAGAGGAGACACCATTGTTCAGCTCTTTGATAACTAACAAACGCTCAGGATCATCGTATTCTATCCGACAGCTGCAATCATGACGTTGTTTTTCAACGTTCTTCTGCATCCCCTCGACCCGCAGGCCAAAGAGGATCTAGAGCTTTTGAGCTCGGCCGCCGACCTCGTTCGAAACATGCCTGTACGCAAGCTGACGCCATACGAGGTTGGCCATGTAAAATTGGTGGATGACTTCGTGGATGAGCTGATACGACTCGGAAACTGCGCGATTGAGAAGGAACAGAGAGAGAAAAAGGCACAAGACACACGCGGGGCGCATCCGATGAGTGGGTTCTGAAGATAGATATAGGGTGGCAGTTCTATGGTTTGGGGGTATTTGATCCGGCCCTTGTTAGTGTACTTGTATGGTGAATGGCGTCTATCATGGATGGTTATCTCAGTGGTATAGACTAAATAGATGATTTGCAGTCATAGAATACTAATAGATGATACAAAAATTAGCTGTCTGGCCGGTAGATGCAGTTCTTGTGGTTGACAAACTGGTAATAGCAACGGTGATGTTCCAGCGTCAAAACGAAACTGAATTATCAACGACGCATACTGTTGATAGACCGACCTTCACGAACCGAGACATGAATACATTCATTATGGCAATTCCCGAATCGATAGCATTGCTCGAGCCCCTACCAGGCGAGTGACTCGCCATACCGTATATTTCCGAATATGTCACATTTCAAACTTCTTCAACATGAAACCTCACCAGCACCTCATTTTTTCTCCAGCTTGCATTTGTGACGCCCACTAAAATGAACCTAGAATTCATGAAGTCGAAAGTCTTAGCGACGATTTTTCAAACGTCCTGGCATCGGCTACGAACGCCTGGAGCGGGAAGAAGCCGGTAGTTCAGGGGGGGGAATGAATCGAGGGTCGGTTGCCATTTACATGATCTCAACCTTATCATCTCGACTAACTCTATGTATGGGCAAAGCGTCCATGTCTTGGAAGTGAAGGGCCAAGTTCCCCCAGGAGTTGGAGAATATAGACGGTACACGGGCGTTCTCCGTTGGAATTGCACTCTGAAAAATACGTTGAGTTATCCGATTCGGCAAAACCGGCGACTGACTGAAGTCTATCCATCGATGATCAACCAGCTTTAGTCCGAAGTCTCGCAAGGGGATGTTTTGCAATGCATATCAAGTTGCAGAAGTTTCTGAACCGTGGCTCTTTCGATCTGGCATTTTCGATCTAGATGAAGCGGCGTCCACCCAGCATGTGATTTCCCGACATAGGGTTTCATGAGTATAGATGAGCGATAAAGCTCCCAAGGACCGTTCTTTCGCAATGTCAGCTGGACTCTCCATGGAAATTACTGCGACCCCCCGGGGGTTTAGTTGACCAACGGTAGCGTACCAGCATCGTCGCTACCAAACACGTATCCCATGAGCATGTGAACAAGCTCATGGGCTACCGAAATACCGAGAAGATAGATCTTGTTGTAAAGATTGTATGTTTCCGGCCTTGCAACGCTCACGGCGGCCTCCATAAGCTACGCCAGCTTGTATTAGTAGCCCAATGTTGAAGGGGAGGGCAATCGGTATCGTGCACTTGCTCGATGACACGGAATGTAGTGCTTCGTTTGGGACTGTATTGAGTATATACTAGGGTCTCTAGATTTCAATAAATCCAGGCCAGTCCAGTCGAGTTGCCACACCCTCACCCATAACTTCTATCACTAAGAATGATGTTCTGCGGGTCGGTTAGGCACTTCGATTGGTGCATTCACGATTGGTCTGAAGTTCTCCAGTCTTGATATAAGTCCCCCGGATAGGATTCCGTGAGACCCCATAGGTCCTGAATGGCAATCCGCGCAGAGCCTCTCGGCCGCGTAGAGACTGCAGAATTTGATGACCATGGATGAAATATGAAGAAAGCAGGACGGAAGTAGATGAGGTTCGAAGATGCCTAATGAGAGATTAACTAGCCTATTCATTGGTGGATGATTGATTCCTCATGGTCTGCAACGATTTCAGCACAGAGAATAACTAAAAGCATGGATAACCGCCAAAGGCACCGATGCTTATTATTTCTAGGTGGTTCGAACCAGCATTTGACCTAAAGTGGGCACATGGGCAGCCCTCGAAGATGCCCGACATAACCAGCACGAACAGGGGCAAGCACTGGCTGTTGATAGAAAATGAAATGGTTACTGAACTGGCAGCTTGTGCAGTCGATACAAAGAAATGAAATATTTCGCAACAGGCCTATCTTCCTGGAAGTGAATCGAGGGATCTAGTTGTTGCCTCGAGACGCCATAGACTCGTAAATCTTTGCTAAGGAAACCGCCTCAAGCATAACCTCTCGAACTGGCTCTGGAAAAAGCCTCTGAATGGCTGCTAATTGAGTTTCGACGACAGGCATTATGCACGAACACACGGAGCCTGTACGCTACTCGCCTTCAAGTTACTGCGCTGCACAAGCTACGGCTAAACCTAAGACGGCCAGGCTACCGCGCGGCTCAGGAGACATCGATATCGTCTTACGCCCATGACTTATAAGTACCCATGGGCAAATACAAGATGGGACTGATATTGCGCCGTACCTTGTGGGCGTCTAGATAAGCTGTCGCTTGGTCGGGTGCTGGTATCTAACGTCTATTTTCACCCGTGTGGCCGCAAACAGACCCATCGCGTATATCAACTTCTGGACCATCAACAGGAGGCCATTTCGACCTTCTTACTCGACGAAACCAACTCTCCTCCACCTGAGCCCAACCTACTCCCTATTGTAAGTAATCAAAAAAACGGGTCCGAATGGACTTGGAAACTGCCATCATTCGCCATGGAATTTATCGAGACATCTGGGAGCGCAAATCAGTCACGGTGGATGAGTGGCGAGTTACGTCAAATCGGCCACAGGCAGGTATTGACTATGTTGAAGTTTTTGGTGAGGTGTCCATTCTGGGATAAACAAATAAGAAGGGATATCTTTAAACAACATCCGGGACCGATCGCCGTTACTCCAAGTGTCTCGCATGTACTGGTTGCTGTTCTTTTGTGTCAACAACATAAAATAGTCTATATCTCTACTCGATCAATTTCATTGCGCCGTCTACCCATAATACAACCTGTATCTCGCTCCTTCATGTCTATCATTTCTGTCCAAATCCCCGAGCTTGGAGTTGTGCTTGAAACAAGCTTTTCGGTGTGACACCAACGCCCTTTTCAACAAATGTCCCATTCCCACTTTGCTCAACCCCTTGACATCCAATACACCAGTTCACCCCGAGAGGCGCAGACTCAATAACAGCCTGGCCCTCTAAGTTCCATCCCACGCCACCGTTCATACTCCAGCCTTGCCCGGAGCCGTAGTTATTACGGTTGTAGAACCACGTTGGCGCCGATGTCTCCTCTACAAGAAGACCATGCGCCCATCGTTGATGAGGATAGATGTACTGCACCTTGGATTGGGTGACATGACGGAGAACGACATTCGGTCCTGGAGCCAGCGAGCCAGTCAAGACAGAGAATGTCTTGGCTGTTGCTGATCCGTATTGTCCGCAGTCTTGAACGAGGATTCGCGAGCCTTTTATCCAGATGTCATTGGGGAGTGCAACCTCGGTGGTATCAGCATCTCGGAACATGGCAACATCTTGTACGGTTATTCGCGCTGAGTTGTACCCTATATCAACGAACTGATTGAAGCCCGTCAAATTCAGGTTACGTGCCCAGCTGTCAACTGCCCAGGGCGAGAAGCTAACGGCAGCACCGTTACATGTTGCGTTGTCTACAGGGCTGCTGGAGCAGGAATTGGTAAGATGGATAGATAGACCCTCGATCCCCATCTCTGAACTTAGAGGCGGTGGAGAATAGGCCACAATCTCCGGCTTCATGTATTCAGCTTCCAGACTATCCGTCAATGGAGACTGCAAAGTAATCTGCGTATCATTCAGAAGCAAGATAACATTGGGTTGTTGGATGAGTGTGCCAACCTAGCAGAACCGAATCAGTCAAGTACCGGATCATGAGAGTTGGGTCATCCTTACTCGTATCCATGTTTGGCTTACGCCATCTCGAGTGAGATTGCTCATTCCATTGTATCGCACCCAATCCGCTGTCACAGCCCTCTGGATAAAGACCGTTTGACCCTCACTGAACCCCTTCGTGCTGCCAACAGTAACAACAGAGGTCCCAATTGGAACATAGGAATCTGTGATGGGGGCTCGCAGTAACACCTTGACTGACCCGCCACCCGTGCCCATTGTAATAACGGGCACGCTTGGTTGCTTTATCACGAGAAGTTTGGTTTTATCAGGTCCAAGCCCCCGAAGCGTCACAGACTTGGGTATCTGCAGTCCGGAGGAGATGGAGAAGTTACCGCCTGTCAGGGAAACTACACCACCGCCATCTGTAGCAACCTTATCAAGAGCGGCTTGGATTTGTTTGGTTTGATCACCCTTTGTTGGGTTAAGGACCGAAGCAGGAGTGCTACTGATGTCTGGTAGTGACAACTCTGAAGAGTGATATCCACAGTAGCTGAAGTCGGGAAGCCGATCACCCCGAGGAGTCACGATCTTGTCCCATTCAAGGGTCGTCGCTGAGGAACCCCTTCGAGTGAGTAAGACACATAGTACAATAATAATGTAGAGAATTAAATGAAAAGGGGAGCACATATTGAGATCTTATGTCATAGTAGAAATATGCGGTTCAATGTCGTGAATGGTGAATCTCTGATGTCGGTAGTGAGTGAGTGTGTAGGGAGCAGGAACCGAGTCAACTCACTACGCCGGATATTGGCCCTGATACATGCAGAAGTACCTTCGTACCTGGTGGCAAAGCCAGTTCAAGCCCAGTATGCTCATTGCCCGCCTACTGACAGCTCATTTCCAATAATTCGCCCAATACGGAACATCGAGAACAGTCGAAGATGGCGTTCGCCGTAGACTCCTTGGAGCCTGGGCTTCTACTGTCTCTCACGCCAACTGCATATAGATAAGAATAGCCTTCCGCAATGAACGCCAAGCTCGACTATCCACGCTCCCCCCGCAAGAAGGTCAAAGCGTAGTGCATTCCTAGCGTGCCTCTCCGCGCCATCTGCCGAAGCGGCGGTCGTGGGCGGCCACGACGGCGTCCTAAGCGGCCCGTATTAGGCTATTAGTTGGCAGACGGGCACGAGTCCGCCGCAACCAAAGTTTATATCTACGTCGTAAGCCTCTAACGGAGATCTACAGGGGTCTCACTGACATTGAAAGGTGCAAAAGTGAATACAGGGACAACGCCATCCAGATGGAATGTGGCTACTCCATTCCACATGGCTCCCACGTTCGGGTCTAAGACAGATACAGAAGGGATGGGTCGTTCCAACACCCGGGGATGCGGGCCGATGTAGAGCTCATGGTGATTGGCGTGGATATTTGACTTTGTCCGACCTACTTGCTTTGTTCGCTACAATCGCTTAGTAGGCGGTTTAATGATCCATCGTAGTACTGAATCATCGACGATCCGTCGTACCCTCAATAAAGTCGTTGGGCTGGTTTCCGTATATGGAAATGACAGTCGACAGATGAGATACATCACTTCTCAATCCCGCTTGGGCCCTTCCGAATGGACGGTTCAGGCGTTTTGTTTGCCATATCAATGATCTTCGGCCGATATTAGACGACGGCCACTACGGTTACTAGCGTCTGGGGATAGTACGCATTCCAAGTAAATGGCTGGTCTTGGTATGCTACGGAAAACAACCTCCTGCAAGGGCCCCGCCCGTTCGACCGTTGCCGCTAAAAGACGTGGATTGGTATGTGACAGGCGGCCAGTAGTCTCAACTGTGACGTAGCCACGAATATTGCGTAGCATTCTTGACCCTAGTAATCGGAATTTTTCCGTGGGTCACCGAGGATCTTGCCGTATACAGACAATGGATAGTCTTCGAAGACTTCGGAATACTAGATAACTCGTACGAACCCCTGAAGATATCCATAAAGCAAAAATTCCGATGACATCCGTCTTAAGATTTGCAGGGGCACTCATGACTGGGGTTGATGCCTGAAATGCAATTCGGCGGGGATGAAGGCATTCGACCAATATCAACGGAAGGAAGAGGATGGAGATGGAGTCGGAACCCGAGAATAATCGACGAAACGGCAATCGACGGAACGATAATCGACGTAACGAATACCATTCTGGAGAAGTGGCCTATGAACTACAGTCTTCATGAAAGAGCTCTCCGAGCTTGAAGCTTAACGATGAAGCGACATCGCTCCACGGGGATCACAGCCGGCAGATGTAACGTGCCTCTTTCGTGCCGACACCCTTGGATCACGGAGGGCTCGGATGAACGAGAGCTACAGGCTTCATGAGAGAACCTTTTCAAGTCTCGAAGCTTAACGATGGATCGAGAGTACCTCGTGCGAGCCAAATTCGGCACACGTAACGTACCCCTTTCGGACCGACACACTTGGATTACGGAGGATTCAGAGATGAGCTGCAGTTTTCACGGCAGAGTTCTGTAAGCTTCGAAGCTTACTGATGGATGGAGCGCTTTACAGAAATCAAACTTGGCACACGGAATGTGCCCCATCGGAACACACACATTTGGGAAGGGTGGGAGGTTGTGAACATGCAGGTGCATTCTGTAACTAGGGGTCTCAGCACATGTCTCAAGACCTTTTGAAAATCATCAGAAGATCGTCGAGCTACGTCAAGGATCTGGCAACGTCATCTGTTGATCATGTTGGGATTGGAACAGTTGCAAATGTGTTCGAGGGATACAGGTGTATTTGGTATTAAGTAGGACTTGATCTTCGCCATTCAAAGAGCATGTAAAATCTATTATGGTATTATCTATTGTTTGTGTCCTGTATAATCATCACTACATATCTATATCAACATCATTTGCTTCAGCATCATTCGATCTCGAGGAAAGTCCGGCTTCCCCTCGTTCAGCTGCTGACGGATCTGCTGTATTCGCTTCAGCGCCTTCAGCCGCGGCCGGCGCTGCAGAAGATGCTGTCACTCCTGACATTCCCCATGCTGTAAGTGTTAGCTTAGAAGTTCAGTATCATATTGGCAAGAAGAGAAAAACCTTGAGAACCTAAGTTTGTTGCAACCTTGGTAAATATGATGACAGACATGAATGGGGAGATGCATTTGTTGATGCAATATCCGAGAACGAGCTTGTGCGCCCTCTTTCTCAACTCTGGGTCGATCATGATGGAGAAATAGAACCACATTGTAGGCATTTGGCCGATGACGAGCATTGGAATTAGTTTCATAACGTCGGCGTGTTTGATGAGACCCCATATGAAGAGGGAGGTGTTGAGAACGCGGTAGTAGACTAAGCTGAGTCTGATGACCTCGACAGATGCAGCAATCCGAGTGATGGGAATCATATTCGTCCCAGCAAGATAGAAGTAGTTGTTGAAGTAAGCGTTCGATCCCCACCTGCGGCGTTGGCTGAGATAATGCGCTACAGACTGAGGTGCAACTGTCTCGCTGACAGCGTCAGGTACGAACAGTGTACGGAGGTGTTTGCCTTGCGAGAGCATGGAATAGGTGAGCCTCCTGTCAGTTCCCTATCATAGTTCGTTAGTGTTGGTCTTCTATCGTGCGCAGTGTCCTCTTACGAGATACTGGACTTGATGTGCAAGCACCAGATATGCAGTTATTGGCTCTGCATACGCTTGAATGGCTCCGGCCATCTCTTCTCTGACCGCAATCATCGTGATGCAACCCGGAAGGCAGGTAACCTTTCCGATGAAGCCTTCTGCTCGTCTTCTTACATACTGACCAAAGGTATACTGTAGGTGCCGTTAATATAGGGGTCCAACAAGAAGACAAGCCTACATACCTGAAATTGCTGGTAGAGATTCCAGAACGACCACTCGAACCCTGGTTCAAGCTCGACAAGCACCAATCCACAAGCTGCAATTGCATTCTTGTCTCTGGCCAGAGCATCAGCTAACTTTGCAATTGCGCCCTTGTAGATGGTTGAATCTGCGTCGGTGCAAAACACCATGTCGAAGCCGGTAAAAGAAGTTCCTTCGGTCAGAGATGGGAGAATGTCTCGCCACATCTCCTCCCTGAGAAGCTTCGTATAGGAGGGACAGTTTTCGCGGGGAAAGTTGAAGAGGTCATGACAAAGAATAAGCGAATCCTTCTTGCCGCCATTCTTCAGCTTCTCGATAACAATGACTGGCACGTCTTCCATAAAACCAGAGATTATTCGCAAAACGCCCTTCTTCCACTTGAGAGATACGTATGGTCGTTCGAATTGCCGTATGACTTTCGTCATGTGTGCTTTCACATCTCGCGGATTGCCATCCAACACAATGACCATAACTTGACGATGAGGCTCAACGTCATTGTCTCTAAGCGAGTAAACTGTCTTGACAATCTGTTCCTCACTTTCAGAGTATGCTGGTATAAGGGAGAGTATCCAAAGCTGAGGGACAGGTTTCAAAGGTCGGAAGATGAGGTGTATCCAACGGAAAGCCATTCCCGCCGGAGAGACGATAGACGATAAGAAGTCTTTGCTCTTGATGAAAGCAATCATGACTAGTGTCAATTTGGACTTCTTTCCGAATACAGTCACCATAACCATAATGATATTGAGGAGTATGATTGACCCAAGGAACATGATGCGTTGGTTTCGAAGGTCATTTCGTGTGAGGACTCGAGCCGGGTTGACAGGTTCTTCGATTTCTGGGTAATGACATGTCTCGATGGTGTCTCCGCGTTTCAGATATGTCGAAAGATGCTCATCCTTTTTCGTTGCTGCGACAGCCTCATGAGTCCCATGTTCGCTGTTACAGAAAGTAGACACGTCTAAGCTTTTTCGCTTGGTGTCAAGAGGGTCGATGCTTTCGTCATCTCTAAAACAATCTGTAATGTCTTCGGAAGAGTTGATGCTGTCTTCAAAGGGGTTTCGGTCCCCAAAAAGTTTCTCGTACTGGATGGAGTCGATATCTTGAAAAAGATCTTCATCTCCATAAGGGTAGATATCATGAACGGAATCGGTAGTTTCGGATTGAAAGTCGAAAAAGGAATCAGTCTTCTCAGTTTCATAGACAATTGACGGCGCTTCGCTGCCAGAGAGAGGCCATGCCTCATCTCCACGAGAGTGATGCTTAAACATCATCGTCTCTGTCTCCTTGAGCCACGGAGAGCTAGCAGTCAAGACAGAATTAGCGGCGTTTCGGGTATTGGCGAAGAAATCAACATACCCGTGGTAGCCCTTTACATGTATTCGATATTGAAGGCCGGCCAGAACAGCGTGGTGACAGTATCTGCCGACGGCGAACCGTGAAAGCTGCATTGGGTGGTAATGCCGCGTTGCGATACACTGCAAGGTTCCTGGATCGATCATGGATCCTACAGCCAAGACAAAGTTGTGCCGAGCCTCCGCTCCGTAAGTTTCCTAGAACAGCGTTCACGATTTTCTGCTAGACGAGGGTATCACGCAAAGACCGGGTCGATTGCGAGGTGAGGGCCAACCGGAGCGTTTACGGAGTGAGGCAATAGAAGAGACTTCGTTTGTCGTCATTCCAGATCGTCGGATCGTCGAAGAGTCAAAGCGTGTAAGGGAGCATACGTTACTCCCACGATAATCTTGTTGGTTTGCCGAGGCCTTGACCATGAGGTCGCGTAGAATACGTGGAAGTGCTTCGAAATCACCAAAGTCAAAGTTCAAGAAGAAGATTAGCAAGGATGAGGGACGAAGCGGAACGATCCCGCCAAGACCCTTTTGCGTGGTTCTCAGCCAAACTTCATCAGTGCCTAGTGTCAAAGATGCCTTTGTCCTTTTTTAGACACAAAAGTACCGCCAAAACGTCTATAAACGAGGCTTAAACTAGAGCCGACTAGCTGGTGGTCGAAGGGAAACCATGCGACAGTGGGTCTCTCTCAAGAGGCGCAGATCCGCATCGAGACCTAGCTAAGTTCGCCAACGTTCAATACATACCTTTTTGGCGAAGTTTAATTACGTCCCAATTCATGCGGACGAGCCGCCTTGTGGTCTGCTCTCTTGTTTGTCTCCCCGTAAGCAGGCCTGCGTTCAATCCAAGAGACTGGATTCGGCGCCGGAGCGCTAATAGTCGCAATCTAGAATCAGTGGCGAATCACCAAATCCACCTCAGTCCACTTATCCTCTCGGTTGCAAGCCGCAATGAACGTCACAACGGACACTGCTCGGATTTGCGTGAAGAATAGTCTACAAGGCCCAAATGAACTCATGTACCTGTGAGGAATGTGTCAAGTGTTAACTCGTAGAATTTTGCGACGTTGAACCGTCGATTTCTTTTGGATGTTTTGGGCGAAGACGGATGCATGCAAGAGATGTATATTAGACGGCTGATCAGGCCGATGCGAAACTAAACACATATCGACCAGACTTCAACTCACTCTCAGTCCCACATCTACTCTAACACCCTCTTCGTCTTCTTCGAGAAAGATTTCAACCTCTTTCAGAATGACTGCTCAACTCAAGACCGTGCCCGGCACTTCATCTGCCCCATCGTTTGAGATGATGGCCAACTCGGATCTCCTTGCCCTCTCAACGCTGGTCATCGACACCATGGCAGCCAGTCCTTTAGTTGCAGTCATTGGCTGTGGTTTTGTCGGTACAGCCCTTGTCGGGTCCTTTTCATCCCACTACAATGTCTTGGGATTCGACATCAGCGAGTCTCACATCGAAGAGGTCAAGGGTCTATTCGTCGACCAGCCCAATGTGCGGTTTACCACTTCCAAGGTGGACCTTGCCAATGCCACTCACTTCCTCATCGCGGTGCCCACGCTCCTCCGCTCCGACAAGTCAATCGAACTTTCCTACCTTCGCAGCGCCTTGAGCATGGTCGAAACATATGCTCGACCTGGCTCGACTGTCGTCATTGAGAGTTCCGTTGCTATTGGGCTCACTCGACAGCTCCTTGGACCTATCGCACTTTCGAAGGGTCTCTATGCGGGAATGTCACCCGAGGTTAGTGGTCTCTTAGTCTCCTTTTCTAAAGTCCACGTTCACTAACAGTCAATCAGCGGATTGATCCAGGCCGAATTGAGCCACCTATGCATTCCATCCCCAAAGTGGTGTCTGGGCTAGATGATGTGGTGCCAGGGTCCCTTGACGCTATTATGCGCCTTTATAGCCCAGTCTTTGAGACTATTGTTCCTGTCTCCAAGCCAGAGGTGGCTGAAATGACCAAGCTCTACGAAAATTGCCAGCGCATGATGTGCATCGCCTATGTCAATGAGATGGCCGACGCTTGTACTTCAATTGGCATTGATCCATTCGAGGTCTGCAATGCCGCTGCAACGAAACCATTTGGCTACATGCCCTACAACCCGAGCTTGGGTGTCGGAGGCCACTGCATCCCGGTCAACCCATACTATTTGCTATCAACTAGCCAGTTTCCTCTCCTCGAAGCTGCAACCGAAAGAATGAACAAGCGACCAGCCAGAATTGCAGCGGAGATTCGCGAGAGCCTGTCTGCGGGGAACAAAGATCGACGTAGGGACTCTGCTGTGGTCCTCAAGAAACAGATTCTCGTGGTCGGCATGGGGTTCAAGGCCGGACAGAGCCACCTTGTCAACTCACCCGGGATGCAGCTTGCAACAGAGCTCACCAAGTTTGAGGAAGTGGATGTCACATTTGCCGATTCCCTGGTCCCACAAGAAGCTATTCCCCATATCTCGCGATTTCCTGACGAGGACTGGTCGAAAGAGAAGCTAGAGACCTTTGATTTCATCGCTGTGGCATTCAAACAGGTTGATATGGATTTTGATGTTCTGGAAGAACTAACTGGCGTTACTGTCAAGTTATGGTGCCAATGACTCGCTAGATCTAAGATAAAATAGAAATCTTAATAATACTTGATATGTCTACCCCACCGAGAACAATCCTGGCATGATGTTATTATGTCACTCCACCAGGCCCCTTGAAGTTTGCACTTGTCTGCACACTACCTTCATGCTGATGGATGTAGAATTACGTCACAACGAAGGTAGTTCTAACCCAGGGAGTAATTTTGTGGCGCATGTGATAGAATTGCGTCATGATTCCATTAACACCTACAACGCTCGACTGTCGTCAGTTTGCAGAAGGCGGGAGAATATTCTTAGGTCTAAGAATCTAAGGGATACCAACGCGGACAACAGGTCTTTCTCTACACCTTTTCTACATCAAGCTCAGGACATCCCTTAGGATTGATCAAAGAAAGTAACTTTAGACTTTCCATATCATGTAGGAGTTTTCTAAACTTTCGTGAGGAACGTTGGATGATCCTGCTGATTTTCCTAAACGGCCCTCACCTGCGTAGGTAGTTTGGCACCCTGTTACGAAATATCTACCGCATGGAAGTCGGAAGGAGGCTTCACGAGCGTATAAACAAAGATGAATAATTTCCTTGTGTTAGGATTAGCGGATGGTTCTTGACGCAATGGAATTAAGGAAGGAGGAACTTAGGAACATCTAAGTTGCCGTTGCTTCGCGAGCCCAAACATGTCTGCATTGACGATACAACGGTTATAACCTTTCATTAATATTTTCCCAGCCGCAAGATCGCAAGTTTTTAACTTAATCTTACCTATATCCCAACCAACGCAAGAAGTATGCAGACCAGACGTCAAGTTCCGGATTGCAATACTTAGACATTACCACGGTCATTAGACAAGGACTTTTACCCCCCAAGACAAGAATGCCCGACGACGCATCCTCTCGCATGCACAGACAACACTCCAGATGGCCTCTACCCTGAGATTCGTGCCCACAGAGGTTATACGCCATGTCCTCAAGTACCTCGACGATATTCCATCTCTGTTGTCTTACCAGAAGACGAACAAGCGCATGGCTCGCATCACTGAGGGATTCCTGTTCGGACAAACGTATAGGCATAAAGCCATGCGCTGGGCTTGCGACAACGGCCATGTTGAGCTCATCAAAGAATGTGTCGCCCATGGAGCCGACCCCAGCGTCGTTCAGGGCCAAGGTGGCAAGAACAAGGCATCCACTTTGTACAAGACGGCGTTTATGAACAGAGCACCCGCATTTGCTGCCCTGCTGAGGCTGGGCGCAAATCTCGACGGTTTCTCCAGTCACCAGCGGAACTTATTTTACCATCGCCTGTTGAGGTGCGAATGCCATAACCTCAGTAATCTCTACGCCAGGTATTCCACCGGCGCCCTTGATGATTTACCTTTAGCCTACTTTATCCTCGAAGAGACCCCCGTCGACACTATCAAGGCCTTTGTGGATAAAGGAGCAGACGTGGATTTGTTGCTGCGTACGGTTGACCGAGGTCATGTGTGTCCTTTGTCTGCGGCAGTTAATATTGACTCTGCCCCCATCTTCGACTTTCTCGTATGTAAAGGGGCGAGGGTAAACCCTCCTGATAAAATTGACACTGGGAAAGGTCGGCAGCCAGTGGCGTATCCGTTCGACTACCCTTGGCATGTTCCCATCATGGCAGCAGCCATGAAAATGCCAGACATCGGCACGGGCATGTTGGGGCGATGTCTAGCCCATGGCGCCGACATCAACGCAATTTCACATTTCATGAGAGAGGAGCACGTCGCTGAAATGGTCAACACGGTGCTGGCGTATCTCTATCGTGTCGAAGACTGGAGTGAGGATCAGGCCCTGCCACCAAGCCAAGGCTTGCATTTCTTGTTGGAACATGGTGCGTCTGTCAAGGAGCCGCCCTTGTACGACCCGCCCCTTGATCGGCCCTGGGGCACAGCGACGGGCAGCTTTTTCACTGGCGATTCTGTATTCGGGGAAGTATTAGAGGTGAAGGGTTATGACACCCTCCTGGAGAGCGGATTCGTCGCCGTGCTCAAGATGCTCCTCGAAAACGGTAGGGTCCCCCGCGACAGCGACATGTTGCAATTGCAGCTCGACCTCATACGTCAGACGAACGGCGACCAGCGCATTGTTTGCCAATGGGTCGAAGTCCTCTTGCACTACATGCATCACGTCCCCGATTCGAGAGCATTCTCGGAGACTATTCACTCCAGGGAGACCATCAGATATCTTTGCCAGGCGCCCGAGGTCAACCGCGAAGCCACGCTTATGGTCCTAGGGGGTCTTTTTGACGCAGGAGCCATCATAAACCAAACGCGCCCGAACGACGATACCAGCTTACACTTCTTGTTGTCAACGCGAAGAGAGGCCATGTCCAGGTTTAGTAAAGATCTCCTCGGTCCCCGGAGTGTCTGGGAGACCATGTTCAGGTTCGGGCTGCATGACTTCGACGACAACGACCCGGATCGCGACACGAATCGGGAGAAGGTACACGGTTTCCTCGCCGTAATCGAGTTTCTCATCTCCAAAGGCGCCGATCCTACGCTGAAGAATCCGGCAGGTCAAACGGCATTCGACGTTCTGATGAGCGACGGGGAGTCTGGCATTCCGGCTGAGCATCGAGAGCGGATCTCCCAACTACCCATCAAGTACGACAAGGGACCAGAAATACTGTCTGCCATTGACGACATCCTTCGTGTAAAGTGGGTCGAGAATGGCCTCGAAGCCATGAAATTGGGATCGAGTTTGGGCAGCGGCCTAGGTCAGGCAGAGACCTCGGAGGGTTGAGGGAGTGGCATCTGGAGATGTTTCAGCCATGGTTAGGTATCCAGGCTTGAGAAGGCTGTTTGGGAAGAGGCATTTGGAATAGCTGGAGTCTTGGCATGAGACTGAGATTTGTCATGGGTAAAGGGAGTTTCCGTTTTCTGGTTAAACTATAGGAGCTGTCAACGGGACGGGAGACCCCTTTTTTGGTGATTTTTTTAAACTTAGCGTTATATTTGGTTTTGAGTTGGTTCAGCGCTTAGCAATACATTGCGTGATTGCAATTTGCAATGATGAAGTGCGTGCCTCGAAAGTAGTGAACCTGTTGTGACTATGGTCTTGCCTCCAGCTACTGGTAGTCTTAGGTCACAAGATTGTGGGTGTCCTCAGCAGACACTGAGAGACAGGAGATCTTGGGCGAATCCAGATCTTACACGCTTTTGAGATGCATATAACTTGTCACTTTTGCGTGTCCAATTGGTAGCAATTGCAACAGACTTGGGTACCAGACGCTTTGCCTGACTGTGGCTTGTCTCGTCTCCCCAATAACTCAGCGTGTGACTGTACGTTGCAGCAATGGAGCATCATGTACTGATATTATAGTTCGTTTACTTTAAATGGCCGATTACTCCTCATTGTAAATATTGATATCAACTAAGAAACCTAGTCATGTTCTATAGTCATGTCAATGATATCCTCGACCCGTAATACGTAAAACATCATACCCAAAGTCATCACCTTCAGTAAAGACAGACTACATGGCTCCGCCAGGCTTCGAAGCTATTTCCCATGTTGTAATCGTACTAATCTCCACACTGATCAAGATCAAGTGAACTTTTTAACTAGGTCCTCGCTCATTTGGATAGCGATTGCAGTCCGCTCATCGAGGTTCTCAACTGGCAATCCCAGAGCCTCGTTTGAAATACCATGTCTAGCCTCATGCGCACTGGATCCGTAGCCAGACCCTTCTGGATAAAACGAGCGCACATACATCGCCCGCATAAAGCCTGTCCTCACTCCACTTTTCATCAATTCCAGTCCACTCTGATATCGGTAAGAGGAGTTTTCGTAGGTTACCTTCCACTCGTCGTTCTCGGTCCCGGTCACGCGAAGGACCGAGTCGAACATGTCCTTCTGGCTCACCAGGAATGACGAGAAGTAGACGCTCTTATTCTTGTAACTGGACAGCGTGAGGCTCTTGTCGTCTTTGTTATCTGGGTACTCTTTCAAAGCCAGCACCTTGGCGACTGCTCGTCCGGTCTGTTCCCAGGTCGATGTGTTGATCCGGGCTTTTCCGTCGTCATAGAAAATTACCGAGCGGTTCTGGAAGTCGAATCCATATCTATCCGCGCTACCGCCAAGGCTGAATTCATACCAAGGACCAGAGACGAATTCAATCCAAGAGCTCTTGCCGACTTTCTCGACGTACTCCTGAACCGCCCGCTGCCCAGGTCCAAGAAAAGCGTCGTCAGAGGAGGCATGTGTGGTGTCATACCCCCAGCCGTTGGGGATGACCCAAGGAACTCCGGCTTCGCCGGCCGCTTCAATTAGATTGAGTTGGGTTTCTTTCGGTGCCATAGGGTTCATGGTTATAATAAGCGCTTGCTGGCCTCGAAGGCCCTCAATTAGCGACTTGGGATCCTCGTAGTTGACTTTGGCGACTTTGACACCATCTGGAATGACAGCTGTGCTGTCGCTTCTCGTGATCGCTGTCACCTCATGCTTCCCGGCTCTTAGTAGCTCCTCCAGAATGTGCTTCCCAATAGTACCAGTAGCCTTCGCAGAAAGTTAGTAAACGGAAATTTGGATCTTGCTCCGGAAAGGAAACGCAGATTCGCAGCTCACCCCAACAAGAGCAACCTTCTTGACGTAAGACATGATGAACTGGCGATGTGCACTTATTTCTGAAAACTGAGGCTTTGTAATCTTCGAGTGGTCGGGATTTTAGTTCCAGAGAATGATCTACCTTGAATGGGCGGGCGCTATATATACGACAACATTGGCTTCCTAGCTGCATTCGGCAGCTTCTGTCGATGCAATGAATTCCATAGATCTAATTTCGGACTTATACCAGGCCTGCTAGTGGCTGTAGTCTTAGCATCGTAAGCAATGATCTGAAACTGAGCGGGCACACATTTACCAATCATGAATTGCTCTTCAAACTTTTACTCCGTTTTAAAGTCAGCCCTCTTAAGTCATTTAATCCAGATTCTGCAAATGCTCAAAGGTCGGCAAACTCACGGTGGTGTCCAAGACCGCAATGCCGCGGTTTAGCGCTTGTGCTAGTGAGTGATTTGATCCGAGAGCAATTGCCTAGTTCGGCAAGTTGAAATAGTCCGGCAACCGACCGGTAAGAACTTAAATAGAGCGGCATACACTTCAATGGGTTCGGGGTAACGCGACGGGAGAGTCCGAATAAGCAGCGCTACATCTGGGCCTAGATTTAGGTAACGAATATGATATTACAAACCAACAAAGCCATTGACAGTACGTTCTATTACGACAAATTCCCTATATAGCTGTGGAGGTGCCACTATGCCACTGCCCTTAGTTTCAGCGGAGTCACCCCCGCGGATGAAACGACCAAGTCAAGACGTAGGTAGATGCTTACTCCCAGAACCAAGTACGAGACATCCAAATCCCCTTCGTTCGATTCTTTTTTCCGCAATCGAATGGAATTATTGAACAATTCATGTTCACAGCTATACCAAGCCATTCGGCCTTCTATCGAGACTACCGCAGCAGTTCACATCACTACGACTGACAGTTGCGGAAGCGCGCTTGTCCATCGCTCAACACCCTTCCTCTCCCAAATACGAGGAAGGGCGTCCAAGGCCTTCAGCACATTGCCATAGCCTGTCGTCTTCCATATGTGGCTGAGTTGTCCAGTGAAAAATATCCGGTGCGACGTGGAATCGGCTTCAGCAGCGCCGATGAAGCAAGGCCAAACGATTACGTGGGCGCCAGGATATGTTGGATCTATCTTCTCCAAAATCTGCCTAAGTAGATCTACTTGGCGCCCGATATACTCATCTTGTGCCGAGGAGCGGACTCGGTGTAGATAAATCGTAATGGCTAGGTTGAAAGCCTTGTTGTATAGCTGGATATGTTTTCGAGTTTGATGAGAGTCGTCGGGAGGATCATCGGAGCCCGATAGCACGTCGAGGATGGGGGTGTCTGATATCTCAGCCATCTCTGGAAAGCTAGCCGCCTCACTGACAATTGGCCGTCCAAAGAACTTGATCCTTGAAACTATGTCAGAGAAGTTCAAGCACTCTTCCTTCGCCATGACTAACTCACAGTGTTGATTGCGATTTGAGAAACCTCGTCAACCGTGACTGAGACTCATTGTTGAACCCCCCGGCGCGCAGAAAGGCGTCCAGCATATGGTATAGAATCATGATCTGCTCATCGCCCGCGACCAAGTCGCCGACGATAAGCAGGAGGATAGTCGCCCAAGTCGACTCGTCGAAAACTGTGGCTGACGCAAGGCCATCCTCCCGTAGTTTTTGGATGATAGCAGCCCGCCCTCGCTCGGCTGGCGCTCTGAGCTCGGGTCTGCGCGGAATCAAATGGAAAGCTGCTGCAACGCAGACGGCACGCTGGACCATGCTATTAGACACGGCGAATGGGAGAATGTGGCGGCGGTAGCCGTTGGCGTATCCGTTGAACAAGACCATGACTGGAGATACATGCTCGGAAACTACGCGACTGTCAGCAAGGCTTGAGTAGTGACTTTGTAAATTTGCCACTCACAATAGTGAAACATCCAACGCGAGTTTGCGTCCATCATTTCCAAGGTACGTGGCTGGCCGACTCTGCATGTACTGGATATGACTTCCATATTTTCATCCAACTCTGTATCATCTGTTCTCTGCTCGCGCTCGGTTTCCGATGTTGGCAATTCCATGATCGCTTTGCGGATGGGTGCCGCCTCAATTGTACCCATCGACTCTTTATCAATTGATGTGTGAACCCATTTTAAAGTACTTGAAAATCTGCTTGTGACATTGTTCTGCTCAAATGGGGCTGTTGACGCAGGCTTTTGAGACCGAACCTCGTGAGCGAAACGATATCGAATCCCGTATCCAGGACAGGTCAGGCCTTTCTTGGCACACTTTTGACACCGGGTTCCCGTCTTGTCGCAGATAATGCGCCGCTTGACGCAGTTGTAGCAGCCCTTGGGAGATGTCACCTTCTCCATCGTGAGTAATAGGGCTTCATGCTGGGCCTGGTGCCAGAGCGCCAGATCAGGCTGGACTTAGATGAAAAGCCTCGAGATACAGAGTGACGAGATGGAACTGCAGCACGGGGTATTCAGAAGGCAATATTGGCCTCAGCTGTGAAGGAGGAAAAGGACGAAAGGAACTGCGAAGATCCTAGCCGCCCTGATATTGGGACTAGCGTCGATGATAATGCCTTGGCACAGGCTCTTGCTTATCAGTTGTGAATATCCACGATTTCTTTCGCAACCGCTAAATCTCAACCTAATCAAAAGTCTTCTCGTTCACGCATTTATTTCCCTTGAAGACAGCGTTCTGCTAGCTCTTAGCTGCCTTCGCCGCACGCAATTCTAGCGCCAACTCCATCGCCGCCTTCGCTCCATCCTCAATCCCCCCATCAATGAACCCTCTCCAACCCATCGCCCAATCCGCACTCGCAAACAAGACATTGCCCTGCCTCTTCCGCAACACGTCCAGATACTTTGTCGACATGTTGGGCCTCAGAAACTCCCACGTGCCCTTGGCAAACTCGTCCTCGTTCCAATCGTGAAAGACTAACCTCCGAATATCGCGGAACTGGTCCGGCGCGAATGCCTTGTACGCCTCCAGAGCGCCCTTGGCGCCGTCCTCAGCAAGTTTCAACTGGATCCCTTCGTAGGAGCAGCCAAACGCCACCATGTGTGTGTTTCCAGCTGGAGTTGTGCCATCGCCGAACGTCCAGCTCAATGGTCCCTCCCAAACCCAGCCGGTGAAGGATCGCAGGTCCGGGTTAGCGACCTCGGCATGTACTTTGGTGACGTGGTTGACGTGCCCCAGCTCGGCGGCCTCGCGTTTCCCAGGGAGTAAAGGTGGCGACCATTCGATGGCGTTGAGGACATTCAGAGGCACAGTAGAAATGGCTCGCCGAGCCTTGAACGTTTCACCAGCTCGCGTTGTCACTTCGATGTGTGTTCCGCAGTCAGCTACTTTGGCCACCGGCGCGTTAAACTGATAAGTCAGGTTTCCGGTCGCGACAGCGTCGTCGAAGATGCTTCGCGCAAGCGCCGATTGACCGTCTCGCAATTTGTATGTGAGACACAGCTTGTTCAGCTCCTGCAGATCGTAGTTGTTCAGCGACCACCATCGCAAGAACTCAAAGAAGGCCGAATTCTCCATGGTCCCTCCCGAAGTCACCGACAGGAACGTTTTGAGTAGCTGAATCTCTAAAGGCGTCATGCTATCCTCAATCTGCGCGAAGCGGTCGGCAAACGACATCTTATCGTAGTGAATGACGTCCGGGTTGAAGTGCGGGTTATGTGGAAAGGGTAGAAGGTCGCGGCCAAATTTCCCATCTACGTTGATGAACTTTCGAACAGCAGATTCCAGAACTGATGCCTGCGAAATTGATTAGATGGTGCCGTTGGCGTTAAGCAGGGCCCTGGTAACTCACTTCTTCTTCGTGGCTCATATGAATCGTCCCTGAAGGCCGCACAAAGGTGGCTTTGTCAAGTCCTTGCCCAGTTACCGGCGAAACCTCAATATCACGGCTCATATTATACCGTGCCATCTCACGCCAGACAAACGGCTGGTTCCAATGGATCCACGTTCCGCCCATTTCGTAAGGGTAGCCGTCGATGTTGGATGACCATGTTCTACCACCGATGCGATCTCTACCCTCAACGAGAAGAACATCATGACCGGCAATTGTCAAGTCACGAAGAGCCGTCAACCCTGTATAGCCAGCCCCGATGACAACAACATCGTGGATTTTGTCAGATGGTCGATTGGAGGGAGGGTTGATGACACCGAGCGACGGGATGCCGGCTTGCAGGCCTTCTTTGGGAGTCCACTGGTGGCCCTCGCGACTGAGGTTGCTAGTCATTTTTTATTGCAGTAAGTGTGGTATCTTGGGTAGAGAAAAGACGCGTTGTGAGTATTGGCAATGATATTTGTAGGGCCTTCGGCATCGCTTCTTTCTTATACCTGCTCCAATCGTCTACAACGTCTACTACGAGGTCCGTACCTTAAGTCGTCTTCTCACTTTTTTCTCCATCTAGGGAAACTTTACTATCCCCACAAACTATCTCAGAGTCAAGATCCGACTGATAGTTGTCTGAACCTCGGTGTTATCTGATTTTCTCACTTTCCTTGCCTAATTAGGAAGTGCCGATATCGTCAAGGCCTCGACGACGCCTCAATGCCGCCTGCCCCACTTCAGCACTTCTTATCAACCCTGCAATCTGACATTTGCCCCGTGGGGTTAATGAGAATCTAGATAATGAGAGTTTCATTTCCAAAGTATCTCGTTTCTTTGCCATGTTAGGCATGGCGGCCTGTGATCAGATCTACTTCTTGGTTGTGCAAAGTTGCCCGCGAGGCACTTGTTATCAGGGTTACACAGGAGCCCGGGATGACGCGCCCCGTACCCAATGCGCGAAGCCTGCATGCCACACAGATAAGAGAGAAGTTAGAGAACCAACAACAACATATAAACCTCCTTGAAGATCACATTGCAGAAGTCCGTATTCACCACTTCAAAGACTTCTAAGTTTGTCGCAGGCTCTCGCGCTGAACAATTACAATATGAGCGTCACAAAAGACAGCGTTTCCGTCAAGATGAAGGCCGAAAATAGCCATCAGCTTGAATCGAGTAAGTCCATCAGACCACCTTACCCCTCTGTACGACCGACCTTTAAACGCTCCATTGTAGATGGGTCTATAAACGACGGCTTTCTCGACGATGGCGTTGACCTTTCTCGCCTTGGCTTAGAGATCCACACGAAACGAGATATTGGTCTCATCAGTATCATCGCGCTGGGATGGAACATCTGCAACAGTTGGGCCGCCGTGGCTGCAACTATGATATTCTCCATCGTTTCTGGAGGGCCGGTCACGCTTCTTTATGGAATAATTCTCATATTCGTTCTCGGCGGCTGCTGCGCCGCAAGCATGGCAGAGATCGCGAGTGTCTATCCTACAGCGGGAGGACAATACCACTGGACTGGAATCCTAGCACCGAAGAAATGGAGTCGCGAAATGGTCAGTCTGCCAATTATAACCCTTCAAACGTGATTCGACTAGCTGCTGATATTCAATTAGGGATATTGTTGTGGGGTGATCAACTTGTTCGGGTGGCTAGCTACTACGGCTGGGTTCATCATCACAACCGTCCAGGTGATTACCGGGATTGCGATGTTCTTACATCCCAGTTATTTGGTTGAGTCATGGCATGTTTTTGTCATCTTCCAGTTCTTAAACATCGTCTTTGTTTGCTATAACATGTTTCTAATGAAAAGGACATCATGGTTGCATGATATCGGATGTAAGTCAACAATATCAGCGCAAATGACTCGGCTTCAAAAACTAAAACGATTATTTAGTTGGGATTTCGCTACTTGGATTCCTCGCTATTCTCATTACCTGCTTGGCTCGGAATCCGCCGAAACAAGCCGATTCCTTTGTCTGGGGAACATTTGTCAACAGCTCTGGATGGTCGTCTAACGGGGTCGTTTTCCTCGTTGGTCTCGTCAACCCAAACTTCATCTACTCAGGCCTCGATGGTGCCATCCATTTGGCAGAGGAGTGCACGCATGCAGCAAAAACTATACCCAAGGCGCTCATGGCAACAGTCGTTGTTGGGTTCATCACAAGCTTTTCATTTGCGATCGCCATGACATACTGCACCACAGATTTCGATGCTGTGCTGGCATCTCCGTAAGTGCCACTACTTCATCGTTCGCTGGGTTATTACTGATAGAAATTTCCAGGTTGCCGATCATCGAGATCTGGTACCAAGCTACGAACTCCAACGCTGCCGCTGCGACCTTTGCGGTTGTCCTGGCTATTTGTGGTTGTTTTGCAGGGCTTGGCTGTCACCAAACCGCATCCCGCTTGACGTACTCATTTGCTCGCGATGACGCGCTTGTATTAGCCTCTAAACTGTCTTCAGTGAAGGTGAAGTTCGGTGTGCCCATGTATTCACTCTTGGCGAACGGCATTGTGGTTGCAATAATCGGGTGCATATACCTGGGCTCCACGACAGCGTTCAACGCCATGGTCTCTACGGGCTTGATATTGCAGCAAGTTAGCTTTGCTATTCCGGCTGGGCTTCTGATGTGGAGGAAGAGATCTGTACGCTTCCTTCCTAAGGAGAGATCCTTCCGGTTAGGTCCTTTTGGCTGGATCGCCAATGGATTGACAGTGTTTCTTGCGGTCGTGGCTCTCATCTTCTACTGCTTCCCACCCGGTTTGCCGGTTACTGGTGGAAATATGAGTGAGTACCTTTCTATTCCTCAATATCAGGACTAGGCTAACGGCGATAAAAGATTATGCCTGCGTGGTGATTGGGGTAATGTTCTTGTTTGCAGTTGCAAAACTGGTATGGATATGCGTCTGAGCGGTATCGTGGCCCTTCCGAAGACACGATGTGATCAGTTGTGATCAGATTCTGGGCTTAACTCGGCCCTTTAGTAAAGATTAATTACTCCAACTACTTTAATCCTCGTTCGCGCCAGAACATTTGTTAATTGTGACTCTTTACCAAATAAGATATCAGATTAGAATTGATACGAACACCTCACTCAAGACACTCTGACTTCAAGTAAGCTAGAAGTAATCATTGTGTTGAAATAATGCAGTGATCTTAGCGAAACTACTAGGTAATCTGATACTTGCCTGGACGTCTGACCCGGGCTGGCTAGCATTCTGACTTAGTGGTAATCCTAGGCGTGCTTTCTCTCAAACAAAGCAGTTCGCGTCCTTGGGCCAGGCGATCATAAATGTGAACGATACATAACTCAACATGTCTTCTTACCTGATTAGATCAGGGAGTGAAATGGGTTCCATGTTCCATTGGAGAGAACAAGTTCCACCATGGTTGAAGCAATATGCCAGGTCTTTTATGGTATAAGGGAATAATTTCTGAAAAACGAGTGGGGTCTCATCTCTTTCAACTAGTTTGGGGATTGCCTGATTCTTATACACCTGCAAAGAGCGAGTTCGATTTGTCTCCTCTTTATAAGCTTCTCGGCGATCCTGCGGCTCTACCCTATTTACCTTGCAAGGAACGTGAATTTGAGATTGATACTTATGGCAACTATGAAAAGGGGCCGAAAGAAGAGACATAAGTTTAGATTGTGGTTATTCGGACGGAGGGTTAATGTACTGGCCTGCGCTGCAGACAAATCTTGCTAAAGACTCGTCAGAATCAACATTATAAGCCCACCAAGCTTGATACAGAAGGTTCTCGCGTTCCTAATTGGCTAGTACATGGCTTTGAAAAGTCAACGATGGCGCCTCGCTGTTGCTTCTTTTCGTCTGCTGACCCGCCCTTCTGTTGCATTAGAGCTAGGCAATTGCGAGATTGAAAGGATTATCACAAACATGATTGAAAACGCGAGCTAGTCGGCGTGGATGCTCCTTCAAGGTTGAGAACGAAGTGGCGAGAGACACAGAAGTCCTTTTTTGACAGGTGGCCTCGTTGGCTTGTCAATATGAATATAGCCTTGCTAGGTTCACAGCAGTCACGACATATGCAGTAGCCACGTTGAAAGACACCAGATCCATTACCCAAGAATGACTCTTCTTAGCTTGTTGTCTCTGCAGCAAATGCCCATGCCTTGTGGAAACCGCTCATCAACTCGAACCAGCAGGTTGGTATTCGCCCGAGAGATGTACGTTCAGCTGCTTCCATCGACAGGCTCGCGTGCGCCCGAAGGATGTGCGCCCTGCATCTAGCTGCCGTTTTAGCCGGGTTGAGTATTCAGCTTTTGAGTTGCTGTGTCAAAAATCTCATTCGGGCAGCTCCGTATCGAGCACGCAATCGTACCGATGTGTTTGTGCTATCGCGTCATCTCGGCGGGCCCGTGGCGCTTTGAGACATTGCAGATCGCTGTCGTTATTGATTCACAGATAGCGATGGCTGCCATCTTATAAGAGCAAAGAGATAGGTTCTTCATTCTGGCTTGTTTCAACATTTTAAACATTACTCCACAGCCGAACGAAGGGACCTTACGATGTCTCGCGAAATCCAAGAGTATTCGAGCGGCGAAGCTGGCATTCCCGCCGATGGCGGCGACATCAGCACAGGCCCTAGCAAGGAACTTAAGGAACATGTCGGCGAGCTCACATTCGACCAATACACGACTGGAGGCTTGGGTCGCCACTTGGGAGTTTTCAGCACGACTGCGTTGATGCAAGTTATACCTATGGGTTATGTATCGTGTGAAGAAAGAATGTTTGCTAACTCTTCCACACAGTGTCGGTCGCATTATTGGCACGGGCATCTTTTCGACTCCATCGTCTATCGTGACCAGTGTGGGCAGCGTAGGAGCGTCTTTACTGCTATGGGTACTCGGTCTCTTGCTGGCGATATCCGGGCTCTGCGTATGGCTGGAGTTCGCATGCATGATTCCCCGAAGTGGAGGAGAAAAGGTCTATCTTGAGGCAGCATACCGTCGGCCACAGAAGTTGATAACAATCGTTTTTGCGGTTCAAGCAATTGCCCTAGGTTTCACAGGTTAGTCACTGTTAACTGAAACTAATTTAAGAGAGAAAGAGCTAACAAAGCTTTACAGCTGCCGGTTGCATTGTCTTTGCCTCTAACATCGTCGTTGCTTCCGGCCGTGTCGCTACAGAGTGGGAAGAACGCGGCATTGCCATCGGAGTCATCATCTTCATCACCTGCATTCACACCTTCTTTCCTAAAGTCGGCGTCCACGGAATGAATTTCTTCACAGTTTTAAAGACTGCGTTGCTGCTCTTCATCGTTGTTACCGGCTGGGTCGTGCTAGGCGGCGGTGTGAAAAGCGTGAAAGATCCTCACGCAAGTTTCAGAAACGCATTTGCTGGATCTGCCACGTCGGGCAACCCTTACGCTACAGGTCTTTTCAAGGTGTTGAATTCGTACGCCGGGTGAGTACATCGAAAACATCTTTGAGGTTCAAGTTTCTAATTCTATGTTTAGATGGTCGAATGCGATGTACGTCATGAACGAAGTGAAGAACCCGGTGCGCACTATCAAAATTGCCGGTCCACTCGGGCTATCCATCTGCGGAGTTCTTTATTTGCTGGCCAATGTAGCATACTTCGCTGCTGCAACTCCCGCAGAAATCGCTGCCAGCGGGACTACGGTTGCTTCATTCTTTATGGGAAAGGTCTTCGGCACTGCTGCTCGAAGAGCCTTGAGGTTAGTGCCCCGGAGAAATTTAAGCTAAAGATCTAAGAAGAAGTCCATTGCTTCATATTGCTAACACTCTTCAAGTGTTTTAGTAGCACTTTCGGCTTTCGGAAATGTCATGACCGTCACCTTCGCTCAAGCCCGTGTCAACCAGGAGCTGGCGAAGGAGGGCGTCATTCCCTTCCCTCGATTTTGGGCATCGACTTGGCCGTTTGGCTCACCATCTGCGGGTCTTATCCTTCACTTCATCCCATCTTTCATCGTCATCGTGGCAATCCCATTCGGAAATGCCTATAACTTCATTCTAGATCTTGAAGGCTATCCCGGTTCGGTCATCAACTTCCTCGTGGTTTCGGGTCTCTTCTACTTGCGTTGGTCTGAACCTAAGGCCACCCGCCCGTTCAGAGTTTGGCTGCCGGTCGCTGCCTTTTTCATGGTAGGGCAGGCCTTCCAGCTTGTCGCGCCGTTCTTGCGACCGAAGAATGGCAAGGGAGACACGCCACCGCTGCCATACTGGCTTTACTGCGTTGTTGGCATTGCCATTTTGGCGTTGTCAGTTGTTTATTGGTTCTTCTGGTGGGTGGCGCTTCCAAAGATTGGTGGCTATAAATTAGAGCCACATGCTGAGCAGTTGAGCGACGGTACAAGTGTAATCACTTATCGTCGTGTCTCCAAAAAGGATATCTGATTAGGAGGTTGAGCTTGTATATAAATGTCAGTGAGACAAGCATAACAGGGTGTTGTTGTAAGAAGAAGACTCTTGACACATCCAGCACACTTTACTTAACGTGTCGGAGGTAATACACTTGAAGCGATAGTCTACGAGAAACAAAACTACATTCCTAAACTAATCCGTACTTAAATATGAAACTCCATATCCCGCTCCGGATGTGGGTCTCGGCTCGGACCGGTTGGCCGTTGGCCGACGGTTTGTTCGGCAATGTGGGTCTCTGTGGACCCCCGCATCCGGGCGCCTTGCCGGACCGATCGAAGGCCTCATCTGGGTTCTTCTGGAAAGGCTGGGCAATTACGTTATCACAAGACGAAGGCTTCACGAGTCTGGGAAAGACCGTTCTTACTATTACTCTATGTGGAGGTTACGGGTATTATGGGAAAGAGAGAGCTAAAGCCTGTTAATCTTTTAGACTTCCCACTTCCCAAGGGACCTACCCCAAACCCTGTTCTACACTAGTTCGCCAACCTTGATGTTGCTGTTTGCGTTGGTCGCAGGAATCGCAATGGAATCATCAAATCGGTCTTCCTATGGCCTTACACCACGCATGAAATTTCCATTTCTCAATCATTCCGCCTTTCGTCTCTTCACTCTCGCCCCATATCTCCTTGGTTTCCGCAATTCCTTTCGCAACCCAAATGCTCTGCGAAATGAAAAGTTGATCCAGCAGCCGTTCATCTTCACTCTTCATCAAGGTTTGATTCAAGTCAACGACTCTAGCTGCCAAGTCCTGGCATTCAGCTTCCAAAGAGTGAAATCGCGAGGACGACAGCGAGACCAAAAGACGTGACTTGAGGATTCGACAAAGAATGTACGTCCCCCAAAGTGATAATTGGGCCAGTTGCTGGGAGGTTCGTATGCCGCTTTCAGTCGTCGGCCACATGATCACCGTGCCACCCTGACAAAACTCTACCTTCACGTCTAGACAATCCTGTGTTGTTCGAGCTTTGCTTCCCCAGGATAGCAAGCAGTGTCTATCCGCGAGTATCATATCTATCAGGTCGTCGATGTCCTTTTGAGGTGGTGGGATGGGTGAGTTGATCAACCTTGTCACCTCCATGAACTTCCTCGGCCCATCAACGAGCTGTGCCCAGAGCCCGAGAACAAGATCTTGTTGTTCAGCAAGAGAATCATCGCTGCTAATTGCAGATCGCATGACATTCTTCCATCTTTCTTCTGCTAGAAAGCAGGGCTTGTTGTTAAGGAATGAATCCATGACCTGTATGATGTTGTCAGCCCCTTGGGTACATAATATTCCCCAGGATAGTAAAATGAGACTCACCGTTGGTCCAATATGAGCCGAGAAAAGGGCCATTTCGAAGTCTGTCTGGAAATGATGAGCGCCACGAGCTTGTATTATATGCGCAGCACCACTTGTATGGCTCATCCACTGGCGGGGTTCTGGATTTCCATTCATCATCTAGTGACAGGCAGTCAGCATCCGGATCTCATTTAGCTTTTGGGGATCTGGTTAACTACTTACCTCAAACATGCTCAAGAGTTCCGTCGCGCACAGCGTCTCAGCTGTTGTCCTTTGCGCTTCGTCATCCAATGCCGCTTGGAGAGACCTGAGAGCTTTCGTGTAGAGGAACAACACTGTCGATTCTCCGTTCAAGGATTGGCCATGCGAGGGCTGCATCATGTGCTGGAGCTTTGAGACAACGCAGTCTGTAGCATGGCTAAGCGCAGAGGCATGATCATAACGGCTTAATATGAAGGATAGTAACTTTCGGCTTCCGTGATAGGGCGTCGTAATAGAGTTTCCGACATAGACCGACTCGGCCTTTGGCTGCGCAAGCTGTTTAAGGCCTAGTCGGAGACCCGTCAACGGCATGAATTGTAACAAGAAGGAAAATCGCTGAGCAAAAACAAGGTCTCGGGGAGATGAGGAAACGGGGAATGCGGGTTTATCAGGGGTCGACACTGCCACACGCTGGCGTTTTTCTTGCGCTGTCTCGATGAACTGGTTCTCATTTGAGTGCTGATGGTTCCGCCGGCGTAACAGGTTTCCTTTCTTTGATACCGCGTTTTGTAGGTGTAGGAGATCTTCTGACTGTTCACTTTCCTCCAGAAATATTGGATACTGTCTGAGATTAAGTTGTCCGTAGCCACGTTTCTGTTTTCGCTGTGCCGCGGTTTCTTTCATGGCTTGTCGACGTATAAGTCTCCGCACACTAGCATCCAGCGGGGCTTTCGGCCCATCGTAAGCCACGAAGGAAAAACTCATTTCTCCCTTGAGGGGGCGAGATATCCTCGGATCGATTATTCGGCGCCGGGGGGATCCTCAATCCGGCGTGAGAAAGTTTGCCAGGTACATTCGACTCAAATCTTGTAAGTCAAAAGATCGACTTAGTTCATAGAGCCAGCCTACCTATAACTCTTTTAGGACATGTTTATGTCACTGTCGTGACTTGCGGCGAGCTGAGGTTGATGCACGTCGCAAAGTGGCGGAGGCTTATCAAGTTGTCATAAGGAATGGGACTGGGGACCGCCCTTTGATCCTTGGAGATTTAGAAAAGAAGGCTGATTAAGCAATGCGACCAGGGTGCCATTGACCTAAAGAGGCATGGCGTTGATGTCCCTTTCTTAGCCGCCCGCTAAACGTCACATTGCATCTTGTTAGTGACGAGGACTCAGGAGGTCGTCAGCCAGCTTGAACTAGACTTGATTACATATGGACAGCCACCAGAGGCGCCCAAGTAATCACATGAAAAGTAAGTAAGCAGGCTGAAACTAGTCGGCAAAAATTGAATAATCGTATCGAAACTACATCCCAAATAAGGCTTTGGTACCCTGGACCATTGGATAGGGTGATGGGTTAGTAATGCTTCAATGTGCACTTCCCTATGTCAACGAACGGATTGTTGAGGGACCTCAGGGAAGCAGAAATCTATTAAAGACATTCAGATTGCCCCGAGAGATATTCACTTCGCAATTCCAAAGACACTCAACTCAAGTTATCCAAAACCCACCATCACGACTCAACATCACGACCTATCACTATAACCTCATCCCTTTTTCCAAATTCAATCATCCATCATGACGACCTTTGCAGACCTTCTCGAGAGGAACAAGTTCGCTTCATTTCCAAATAGTCATTCGAACTTCTGGTGCTGACGAAAACTCTCAGGGCCACGGCCGCAAGCCACACTCCTATTCCTTATCTTTCTGAGATACGCGCGGCGGGAATGATTCCCGTGCGGACCATGATTGGTGAGTACTTGATTCCTTTATGGTTCAGTCGTCAACTAACCTTCATCGCCTCTAGTCACTTGCCTCGACCCTCGTTGTATCGCCGAAACGTTCTTTAACTTTGGTGTTGGAGGTAAGAAGAACACAAATGAAAAGAGAACCTCGACGCTGACGGTGCATCTCAGAATGTGTTGTTCATCGCAACGCTGGAGGTAGCGTCCGCGAGGCCATGCGCGATATCCTCATCATGGACCAGCTCTTCGGCTTGAAGGAGCTAGCCATCGTCCACCACACCGACTGCGGTACACTCCAGTATACCAACGAGGGGATAGTCAAGGGTCTGAAAGGAGTTGTTGATGAAAAGCATTGGGCGGAAGTTGAGAAGATTGACTTTGGCGCCAACACAGAGTGAGTGATCCCCAACCCTTAGCTCCTTAGCATATTTGCCCCTGGAACAAGTAATCAGTGACTGACGAGACGCACTCGGCAGTATGGAAGCAAGCGTTAAGAGTGACCTTGAATGGGTCCGGGCCAGTCCCCTCATCAGGGAGGAACTGAAACCGGGTATCCAGGGTTTCATGTTTGACATCAAGACTGGCTTGGTGAAGAGGGTCAACACTGAATGAGTCGCAATTTTCGGCTATAAGTACCCCGAGAACCTGCAAATGAGCTGCGGTTTTGCGGATGACTCTCCACGGGAATGAGGGGGACTCTTGAGGCACTAGTAAGGTATGATCATTAGGCTTTTTTATAGGTACCACTGTCATTTTCAATCAGTAGTTCATCATTCATTGAGTTCAACTCTCCTTGACTAGAGTAGCTTCATTCTTCTAATTGATACATGCTTCGAAAGACAACAGGTCATACCCGGTCTGCAAGCTTGTTTGATTGAACAAGTACCAAGATCTGTCCATATTGCCATCAAGATCCAGTCCCAAGTCTCCAAATACCGGGGTGCTCGCTGCATCCAACCTTTCTTCAAGGCGGCTGGCCAGGAGTACGTGAAGGTTAGAATATCGCCTGTTTGGTTCCTGAAGACTTGATAGATGGGCGCGGACATTCTCCAAGTCTGTAATATTTGTTGGTTAGCCTTGTACCCAGCAAGGTTTCTAGTCATCGGCACTTACCATCAGGCTCACCAGCCCCTCCCTCAACTCCCTGGATGATGATCAGAGCAGCCCAGGTGATGATTGTAAGATCGAAGTTAGCCCAGATCGAAGGATCCGCTAAGTGCAGCTTTACAGCTGCTCGAGCTGAGGCGAGGAGCTCTTGCTGCTCCTTGACTGTTGTGTTGGTGAAGATGTGACTGCCCCTTGCTGGGAGATATATGGACAGAACGAGCACGCGATGTAAGACGTACTGCCTAAATGTGAGCTTCCGTTCTATATCGGGTTCGTCGGTTTGCGCCCCGAATTCGACGAGCCAGTCGTCTAGTTGTCGTGCCCAGTCGCGAATGACGGCGCCGTCGACATCGCTGAAGGACGTGGCGGCATCGACGGGAGGCATCGACTCGCCTGAGAAGTAGGACCAGATGGTAGGGAGACCTCGTCCGGTGAAATGGCTGAGTCCAGTATGCATCATCCGTGATAACCTACAAAGCTGATCTTGAAGAGATACTCGGAGACGATCAAAGGGCGCGGTTACTGGAATGGTTGGACACGACAAATGAATGGCCGCGTGCTCCAGATCTACAATCTGCCCTTCATCGTCAGCGACACCCCGGACATTGACATTCGTGTAAAAGAGGAATCCAACCTGTAATCCAGCATATAGCCTTTGCCACTCTAAAGACCTTTGATCCACGTTCGAAGGGCAATGCTCCAATAGTAGACGATATGCCACTGATATCCATATTCCAGTCTCCCTGCTGATACCCTCTCGTAAGAGGCCGGCGAGGATAATGCCCAAAATTGTACGGAACGCCCACGCCTCAGCCAGCGCAGGATCCTCGGCTTCTTTTCCGATGGCGCTTTCTGGTATGCAAAGTTGCGCGATCGCGCTACATAGAACTTTGAAGTACCCGTATGCAAACGGGACGACGTCCGAAGCGCCTCTGATACTTGAGCAGTATAGCATGGACGCCAATAATAGTGGTGTGGGATTCGAAAATATTTTTCTATTAGTAAGGAAATGCATTTCATTCATGGAGTCGTGAAAGCTGGTAAGGCAAGAGGTCAGCAAGATATCGCCAGATCGTTTCCCAGGGAGTAATACGTTGACCATAATCGCCTTATGAGAGACTCTGTCCAGATCTTTGGATCGGCGCCTGCGGAGCAGCTCGACTTGAGCAGTTGAATGGCGGGCCGCAATGGGTCAAGAACAGTATCTCCGGGTTCTGGCATAGGGGCATCGGCTTGGCCCTGCTCGTTAGAGGCTTGATCCATGACACCGATATTCGGCAGACCGACGTGCTCTTCGAGCCTCTTCAGTCGGTATAGTACTGTAGCATCACACACTCTCGTGTCTTCTTGCCGTGGATTTGTTGGTGGTGTGGACGTGAATTCACCATACGAGGCAGCCTGAGTACCGAAGCATTGTATACGTCAGATGATCTTGTGTTTGCATATTGACGGAACGAGTCACATTTCACATACATTGGCTCGAGGTACAAACACACACGGTACCCCTGTTCTCAAACATCGCCGACATGTTGAGCCATGATCAATCCTACATTTCATCTGTGACCGTCCAAGTCAGCCAGAACAAGGTGAGGACCGAATCGCAAGTCAATTGAGAAGAACATAAGGGCCGTTTCTTTACCTTTTGCCGACGACAATTGACTGATTCATCCCCATAGTCAGCAATCCGCGTTGACCAACCTGATCACGCTATTATCTCACCGCAAGCTTTCCGGGTTTTGACCGGCGAATCTTCGTCCTCTAGGCCTCGCTCCGGGCGCGGCATTGTGGTTCGGTTTAGAGAGGGGAACCTCCACACAATGTGACTAGGTGAAGAGACAAATATGGGGTCTCTGGAGTCTCTCAGGAGTCTGGATTGAAAGCCCAAGTCCCAACCCCGCAATGTGAAGGAGAGGATTCCGGGGGAGGGTTCGCCGGGTATGCCGGAGGGCTCGGTGTTTTAAGTATCCAACGGGCCATCGGGAGGACATGGAACATCTGACCTAGAGTGTGATTGCGACGACCTGAAGAGGCTTGGGAGGCGTAGCAGATGGTCGATGAGCTGAGGCGGGTTCCTTGTTAATGCTCCACTCACACTCTTTAATACGAAACAACCTTGCGAAATGATACCTAAGATAGGTCGAATTAGTTGCACAGACAATCACCCGAGGGAATCCCAGAGGGTTCGCAGCGTCGCTACGCCGTGTATGACGATCAAAGAGGTAGCTCAACCTACAATACACCGACATGCGGGTAGAAGGAAACACCGTACACGCTGAGCAAATTAGAACCCTTTAACCTAAGGAAATTTTAGACTAAAATCCCTAAATAAGTCCTAAAATAATCTCTAAATTACATATAATATGTTATTTTTATAAATAATAATCTTAGGGTATAGAGTTTTATCACTGCGAATAAGACGGCGTTTAGTGGCAGCCATTCCTTTGTTTTCTTCCACCCGCTTGACCGAGAACGTTCTCTATTCCTGCCCAGGAGAGTCCCAGCGCTACCAGCGCTGCCTTATGCTTATCCAGTGCTAGACCTACCCATGGAATAGAAGCAGTAAGCAGTTTAACAGTCGACAAGCCTACCCGGTGAAGGTGCGATACCTCCGGACCGGGTTCGCCGATGGTTCGAGGAACGTTGTCTTGCACCACCACGCGTCCGCTCCAGTGCGCTCCTAATCGACAGAAATAATCTCTGACTTTAGTAACCACACAATGATAAGTATCGATTTCTTTAAGCGATTTCTGTCACTCGGCCCAGTATGCACTGGAGATCACAATCTATTTCGTCAAAACTTCTTATCGGTTGACTCCCTGAGTCCCCGTTAATCCTTCCACGCCACCTCAATGCGCCGTGTTTCACAGCCTGATGCAGTGCGGCACTCAGACGCTCCAAAGCAATTTTTGGAACCATTAATTCGGGCAAGACTAGTTGCACGTCAGTTTGATGTGACAGCTGAGCAACTTGACCGAGCCACACAACACTTCGTGCGACAACTTAGTGAGTGATTTCCGCCCAAACACGAGATGCATGTGTGCTAACTCATTTGCTGTGAAGATGACGGACTTATCCAAGACGGAACAGACTTGTTGCAAATTCCTTCGTATGTAACTCATTTACCAGATGGCACAGAAAAGGGACAGTGCCTGGCCATCGACTTTGGAGGGACAAATCTTAGGGTTCTTTCGGTCGACCTCCATGGCGATTCAACCACCTCCGCCATACAGTCTAAAGTAGCTATTCCTCCATCTCTTATGAGCTCCAGGAACTACAAAGATCTCTTTGGATTCATTGCAAGTCACACAGAAAAGTTCATGCTTGAGCGTTTTCCCGACAGTGTCGAAAAATGGAGAACGGTCTTGAGAGACAATGGTGGCATGGCCACCAAACTTCAAACTCAGCACTGCCATCGCTTGGGGTTCGCATTCAGCTTCACATTTGATCAGCATTCGATCAATACTGGAAGCCTCATGTTCTGGACCAAGTCGTTTTGCATCGACGATGCAGTTGGCCGAGATCCAGTATGGATGCTTCAAGAAGCGCTCAACAAGCTGGAACTACCGATTCTAGTCAGCGCCCTCGCCAACGACACAACGGGCGCCTTGGCAGCGAGAGCATATGCAAGTCCCGGTCCATCAAAAACGTTGCTCGGAGCCATCTTTGGCACGGGTACAAATGGTGCCTACGTGGAGCAGCTGATCAAGATCAAGAAACTACACTCCAGACCGGAGTACTCGAACCCGCAGCCAGGAGAATACATGGTTCTCAACACCGAATGGGGTGGATTCGACAAGAAGCTCGCTGTATTGCCTGTGACGCCTTACGATGCTGCGTTGGATCGTGAGTCAGTGAATCCCGGAGACCAACATTACGAAAAGCGCATATCGGGGCTATACTTGGGCGAGCTTCTACGGCGTGTGTTACTGACGGAGATGGAAACTAAGCCAGACAATTGGAATCTGAGAGTTCCGGTTGGGGCTTCCAATCTATATCTACAAAACTCAATCGACAGTTCCTTTCTCTCAGCACTTGCGCAAGACCGAAGCCTGCATCTCGATGCGGCAAAGGCGAAAATCACCACGATCCTCGGCGCCGATTCAGTTTCCGAGAGCGATACCAGAGCGATCCAAATCCTAGCAGATGCTATTGGGTCGAGAGCTGCAAGGCTGTCTGCCATTGCCATCGCTGGAGTTGTCATACAGTCTGGTCGTTTACAAGGAGTCGAACATGTCAGCTCTCTAACCTCATCGTCTTCCACGAGGCTACAAGACACCAAAGCCCCATCATTTTCAGTGGCTAGAAGATTGAAGGGCCTTCTATCCAAGTCTATCGCCTTGTGTCGCGCCACGGGCTGTCTTCCCACCCGGTCGGCTCTCGTTGAGCCAACACATTCCGCTTCCAAGACCGGACTGGAAGAGGAACTATCGCCGGAAGAAGTTATCGATATAGGCGTTGACGGATCCGTGTTTCAGCATTTCCCGGAGTTCGAGAATAAAATTCGCGAGGCGCTCCGCGAAATACCTGGAATTGGGCTTCAGGGAGAAAGAAGAATTCGGATGGGTATGGCGCTGGATGGGAGCGGCGCGGGTACAGCATTGATTGCATGGTCTGCCGAGAATAGAAAGTAGAGGTCGAACACTGTTTCATTATACATTACGGATAGAAAGCGATGCTGGATATTTTGGAGTTCATCTCAGAAAGCATTTAGAACCGGCAATTGATCATGAAGGCGATAGGCATCACACTCTCCTAACGCCAATAATTTTGTTCGACACAATAGCTTTGGGAAAGCAAATAAAATACGGCCAGGTGTATAGAAATATTCTTGTGCTGCTATTTTGATTCGACTTGGCTTCGGGACTGTTGATACTCTTGTTTGTCGTGGCATCTTTCGTTTCTCAATGAAAACAACCCCGTCCATCACGGCAATACCCCTCTAACATCCATACTAGCCATGTCTAGGTCTCGATCATAGTATTATGGCATGCTCCAATGGACTTAGATACCCGAGAAAGACTGATGAATTAGACGGTGAAGATGGCCCTTGATCCCTTCAGGTTCGTGACTCGTTGATGCTTATCTACTGCTGTTAACGTTGACGGACCCCTGAACCGGGTTCACCGGTTTACCGAAGTGATCGCCGCCTAGTTCGCCGGGTCACGGTCAGCTCAGATAACAATAGCTCACGCGACACCAAACCCATCCAGCCCCAGGTTTTGTTCCTCCATATCTTTAATTGATTCGCAGTTTGTAGTGGAAGTGGAGAGCGCTCGGATCCAGAAACACTTCTTGACCGTGCAGTACATATACTTGTTACACACGACTTTGTCTGTCTTTGTCTGTCTTGGAAGCGGGGCAACGAGAGCATCTCATCCTTCCACCAAAATCACGTCAATCTTCTCGAGGATCCCAGAGACGTGGCTCCCAGTATGAGTTCCTATCACGATGGGTCCGACGAGGTTCATCGCGCAGGGAAAATGAAGGAAATGAAGGGTGAAAACCTGGATGCCGACGCACTTCGCCTTGCGCAGATGGGTAAGCTCTCTCTACACCAATAAAGCACAATGGCATGTTGCTGATCTGTCGTCATTTCGTCTCTTCGCGCAGGCCATACTCAAGAACTTAAGCGTCACTTCAGCATCTTGAGTTTAATTGGTCTCGCGTCTACTACCACCATCTCATGGACGGGCTTGGGTCTTGGTCTCATCACCGAGATTGGGGCTGGAGGTCCCGGTGCCGTCATCTACGGCTTCATCCTCGTCACGTTGCTGCAATGCTTTCTCGGCGCGTCGCTGGCCGAGTTTGTGTCGTCTTACCCGACTTCCGGGGGCATGTACCACTGGATCGCTGCGGTGGCGCCGAGAAAGTCGACCGGCTTTTTGAGCTTCTTCACGGGATGGTTCAGCGTCCTTGGTTGTAAGTCATTACCGCAACAATCGCAAATATTTGGCATGAGCTTACTTTAATGTCCCAGGGATTTTTACCACTGCCTCTACAAATCTCATTTACGCCCAGATTGTCATGGCTATGGTTGCACTATACCATGAGTCGCTGGAGATCAAAGCCTGGCAAACTTTTATTATCTATCAAGGACTTAACCTCATTACTGCGGGTGTCGTCATGTTTGGCAACAAGATCATCCCAGCTCTGAACCAGTTTTCGCTCTTCTACCTCCAAATTGGGTGGATAGCAGTGCTGGTGACAGTCGTTGCCTGTGCGCCAACTCATAGAAACGCCGACTTCGTCTTCACGACCTGGATCAATAACACTGGCTGGAAGAACCAAGGGATCTGCTTCATTACCGGCTTGGTAAACCCCCTTTATTCTCTTGGTGGCCTTGATGGAATTGTGCACATAACGGAGGAAATGCCAAATGTGAGTCTCATCCTGAGTGTGATCCTACCCTAATTCTAACATCAATGACAAAGCCCTCTCGAAATGCCCCTTTGGCCATTGCAATCACCCTTGTGATCGCGTTTTGCACAGGCTTGACCTACCTCATCAGCCTCATGTTCTCTATCCAGGACTTTGATCTGCTCACCAGTACCAATACCGGCATGCCCCTTGTCGAGCTCTTCAGACAAGTGACTCAAAAGGCAGGCGGCGCTTTTGGATTGACCTTCATTCTCTTTATTGCCCTTTTCCCTTGCACTGTCGGATCTCAACTAAGCACTGGGCGTATTTTATGGGCATTTTCTCGCGACGGGGCGATGCCTTTCTCTAGAATGTGAGTGCTGTTTAGGAGACAAACATACGCAGTATAGAGAGCTAACAAGTTGCAGCTGGTCCAAGGTTCATCCTCGACTCCAAATTCCCCTCAATTCCCAAATTCTAGTCACTGTCATTGTTGCAGCTCTCGGATGTCTCTACCTCGGTTCCTCCACAGCCTTCAACTCCCTTCTTGGGACTGCTGTCACTGTCAATAACCTGTCTTACATGTTTCCCATACTTACGAATCTTCTAACCGGGCGAAAGAACATGCGTCCTGGGGTTTTCCACATGGGCCCATTATTGGGGCCTATCGTCAATGGTGTCACAGTGTGCTGGCTCTTGTTTGCGATCGTATTCTTTTCCTTCCCCTATGTCCAGCCCGTAACGACACAAAACATGAACTATACCTGTGTGGTGGTTGGGGGCTTGGTTATTTTAGTGGGCGCCTGGTGGTTGAAGGTTGGAAAGAAGTATACTGAAGAAATTCTTAAGGCGAAGGAGGAGTAGAGAACGGGAGGAGAAATCAGCGGATGAGACTAGCAGTATCTACGAATTGAAGAGTAATTATCGGCCGTTAATCATGCACAGCGTATCAATACAAAGGCTTGAGCCGAGGCAACTGGTGTTTAAATTGAAGAGCAACTATAGATCTATACCAAGTACGAAGTAAGCAAATATTTATGAGCTAGTGGTGCTAGGACCGTCAGATATTCACATTGTACTGCCTCTTAAAAATATTCTGGAGCATCAGCAAGATACCACGTAGTACATTTAGCGTTTCAGCTTGAGTACATTTTTGAATACCCAGGAGTAAGGTTGCTTGACCCAATTGATTCCACTTTGGGGAACTCCAAAGATAAGCATTAAGTCCTTGGCATCTTTTAGCTCTGCATGGATTAACCATCCCACATCCCATGAGAGGATGATTGGGATCCTTGGAAGGGTATATCGACTCGCAACCATGTAGATACCGCCGGGCCGGGCTTCGCCGGGATTACCGGAGCATACCATCGCCGGTGACGACTACCCCGCGGACCCCGCCTCATGACCAGCCACCGGACGACTACTCCGTACTAGCTGCTCCTGTGCTACTCTGACGGTAATTACAATAAACAAGGTTGTGGATATGGCGTCCGTATAATATGCCCTACAAATCCCATGTTGTGAGCTATGTGTTACAGCATAACTCCACTCCGAAGTCTCGGAACTACGAACCAGAAGTAAATAGTCCACCATGTTGGGACACACCTTGGCTGCGGTCCTACTCACCATTTCCACTTGTGTTTCGGCGAGTCCTCTGACTTCGAAACCCGGTCAAAAAGGAGTCATTCCGAATTGGGATTTGCAGACTTCATCTCTCGTCAAAGATGCCGCTTCAGCCTCTAAACCTGGATATGATACCTCATCATGGCACCACATCCCGGTTTCCCAGTGTACCCTCATGGGATGTCTCCTTTCAGCCAACGAAATCAAGGACTCAGATTTGTGGTTTTCCGAAAACATAAATAAGTTCAATTGGGGCCAATTTTCGGTGCCTTGGGTGTACCGAAATGAGTTTACCCTTGAGCCAGGAAAGGGCCGACACTACTTTCTCAACACCAACGGCATCAGCTCCGGTGCTGACCTGTACTTGAATGGAGAAAAAATCGCCAACAAGGATTTTCAATCGGGTAGCTTTGGCGGCCACACATACGATATCACCCGTTTGGTCTCGAAGAAGAATGCTCTGGCTGCCAAGGTATTCCCTACCGACTTCAACTATGACCTGGTCCAGGGGTTTGTGGATTGGAACGTTCACGCCCCTGACAATGGAACGGGAATTTGGAGAGATGTGGTTATTGCGCAAACCGGCTCGGTGATTATGGGACCCATGAGCGTCTCGGTTGATATCGACATGCCTGTTGAGGAACATCCTGCGAGTGTGGTCGTGCGAGCAAGAGCCGAGAACTTGGAGAACTACCAGGTGCAGTTTGTAGCAACCTCAATAATCACCAGCGCTTCCGGAAATCAGAAGCTATCAAAGAAGCAGACGTTGAAGCTCGGGCCGAAGGAAAGCAGAGTTATTGAGATTGCTCACACCATCAAAAAGCCAGATATCTGGTGGCCGAAAGCATGGGGAAGCCAACCTCTGTACAAATCTCAACTGACCTTTTCTGTCGACTCTCAGCTCTCAGACGTCGCCGAATCGAACTTCGGTATCCGGACAATCACTTCCTTTGTCAACAACCACAACGACACACAATTCACGGTCAATGGTCACCCGTTCCAAGTTCTCGGTGGAGGTTATTCACCAGATCATTTCTTCCGTTGGTCTACTCATCGATTGATAAAGATCGCGAACTATATCCTAGACATGGGTCTCAATACTCTCCGTCTTGAAGGCACACTAGAGCAACCGGAACTTTATGAGATCGCGGATCACATGGGCATCATGGTAATTGCGGGCTGGGTTTGCTGCTCCAAATGGGAGTCTTGGGACTACAACCACGACCTCAGCGTAGACCCCGTGCCTCTGTGGGTGCAGAAGGATTACGAAACGGCGAATGCGAGCGTAAGGCACGAGGCGGCCATGATGCAGCCTCATCCAAGCATGCTGGCGTTCTTTATCGGGAGCGACTTCTGGCCAAATGATAGGGCAACCAAGATCTACGTAGATGGTCTGAAGCAGTCGCATTGGCAAGTTCCCATCATTGCATCAGCATCGAAGCGAGGATTTCCTGAACTGCTTGGCCCGGGAGGTATGAAGATGGATGGACCGTACGATTGGGTTCCTCCGAATTACTGGTACGACATCGAGCCATCCGAAGACCGTCTCGGCGCTGCCTTTGGATTTGGCTCTGAACTCGGCAGTGGCGTCGGAACGCCCGAGGTTGGAAGCTTGAAGAAGTTCCTCACTCAGGAGGATATGGATGACCTGTGGAAACATCCCAACAAGAATCTCTTTCACATGTCGACAAACACGTCTTCCTTCTACAACCGCGAAATCTACAACGACGGACTCTTCAATCGCTACGGATCGCCCAAGTCGTTAGACGACTACCTCCTCAAGGCGCAGATCATGGACTACGAAGCCACTCGATCACAGCATGAAGGCTACTCTGCACACTGGAATAGTGAGCGACCAGCTACCGGTACGATTTACTGGATGCTCAACAATGCTTGGCCGAGCTTGCATTGGAACCAATTCGACCATTACATGCATCCCGCTGGATCGTATTTTGGTTCCAAGGTTGGCTTGCGAAACGAGCACGTGGCGTATGACTACGTAAAGCAGTCCATCTGGCTCATCAATCATTCCCTCGGCCAAAGTGGTGCGCGAAAGGTGTCTCTAGAATTGATGGATCTTGAAGGCAAGGTGCTACAGAAGCAAGCTATCTCTACTACGACAAAGCCAAACACGTCAGCGAATATTGGAAAGGTTTCTGGATTAAAGAAGATCAAAGACGTAGCGTTCCTACGCCTTCTTCTTACAGATGATAGCGACGCCGTCCTTAGCCGCAATGTGTATTGGGTCACCAAGTCTGTTGACGTCCTCGACTGGCAGAACTCAACGTGGTACCATACGCCCGTCACCAAGTGGGCTGACTTCTCAGCTCTTTCCGAGATGAAGACTGCCAAGGTCTCTATCAGCCTTATTCACAACGCATGCTCTGCTACTGAAGCTACTATCGAGTTGGTGAATACTTCCAAGGTGCCGGCCTTCTTTATCCGACTCAACCTAGTGGACAGCCAGGGTGAAGATATTAACCCGGTAATTTGGTCTGACAACTACGTAACACTCTGGCCGGGTGAAAAGATCCAGCTGGACGTCAAATCCTCGGGTCAATCGCAAAAGGTGGTGAAAGTTGATGGTGGAAATATTAAGCCTGCTCAAATCACCTTGGGCTGTTACTGATATCTGAAATTCGACAAGACTTCCGGGAAATGAGGCAAAGTTAGGCTCTACAAATAAAGAATGAACAAAATGATTGCTCTATGTCTTCGATGAAGTCCTACCTCTGCTGTGGCAGTTTGCATTGCACTCTACGAGCTTTTTGGCAGTTCGCCGCGGCTCGCATGCTTGACGAGCATTCGGTAGACACCAACAGAGACGGTCAAAGTCTATTAGCACCTAGTATGCTCATTATGATATAGATGTCTTATGTTCGTGCGGCAGATCAGGGACCTTCAACGGCTGAGTGGGTGGCGATAGAGTTGCACGCCTCTCGTCTCTGAAGCTGTACGTAAGGACAGAATGACTATAAGCCTACTGTGTTCTAGATCATAACAGGAAAATGTTTCCAAGGTAACGATGACATCCATCAAGGGATTTCATATTCATTGTGGGCTCCTAGTGCCGCGAGCTTTTTTCATAATGCAAGTCATTTTCCGCCAGGTTGGCCGAATAGCTCCACTAAGCGATATCGTGGTGATGAAGTATGGAAGTGAGTAATGCCCTTAGCATATGTGTCAAAGTTGGCACCATACTCCGGCTCCTCCTCAAGTGCAGCGAGGACGCGCTCGTAGACAATTATGCCTTCGTCAGCTAGGCTGCGCAACGCCTCCACCACATCCACCCCGTCTTTCTCAGCACGCATATCAATGTAGTTGCCCTTTTCGCCCGCCAGCAATTCCTTATAAAACGAGATAACATCGTTGACGATATTTGTGAAGACGATGACATCGGGGACGATCTGCACGAACTTCTCGAACCCACCCGTGGGGAGTGTCGGGTCCGAAGTGCGTGCAAGTGCTAGTAGCGCATACATTGGCGAAAGCCCCGTCTTGAAGCGCAGCCAGTCTGGGAACCCCGCTGCCTGTGGAAGCAGCTTGTCATCCTTGGTCAGTAACTCGATGCCGATACCATTGACGAAGTCGTAGCAAGCCACAACGATCATATTGGCGACGAGAGGATCGAAGTGTTTCCAGAGACGGGGCGTCAACTCGCGAGCAAACCAGTCGAGAACAGGATCACCGCATGGCTGACCCGTGGCGACGTTCAACTGAAGGTTCCGAATAGCATTTGGCTTGTGTTCCAGGACGTCCTCGGCGTGGAAGAAAAAGAGTGTAAGTTGCGCGACGATGACTTGATATTCAAGCGGATGTGATGATGTAAAGTCGGCCGCCACGTAGCATGCGAAAGTAAATTGGCCTTTGGAGTTTATCAAGTCCAAGTGATCGTGGAGACTTGATGCCTGTAGCTCCGAGATGACGGCGGCTCGGAGCTTGCTGATGGATGTTGATGTGAGGGCATCGGCGTCAATTTGGCGACCCCCAGTGACCCCGCTGACGAAATGTGAGAGAGTATCACGGATAGATGTGATAGATTCCTATGACTGCAATTAGCGAAGCGCTTTTTTTATAACCAAACTGCCATGTGTCAATAGGTGCCTGGTAGTCGACGGGGTGGAGTAGACCTTTGGAACTGTGGCCATGTTAAGTATCGGGCATATAGACTTAAATTTGGACTTTTTGAAATGAAGCTACCTTCATATCAAATCTGCTTCATTTCTTTGTCAACTCATCCTATTTAAGGGCACTGCTCATGTTTATCGGCAGATCTCTCCACTTGTCTATACTATCTTTTACAACGGTTCATAGCCCCTGGCTTTCACCTCGTCTGAGAACCATGCAACCCAACGGAGCTGAGATCTTGGCGTGCGGCTCAGCAACCCTCATGTAGATTCATTCATTACCAAGCGGTGAACAAGCGCGGCTTGGTGACAATTACGTGCTAGTGGCGTGTAGAGCACACGAGTTGGATTTAGTCACTTCATCATTACTATAAGTTTTAGACGAAGAAGCTGGCATACCCTTGCTATCACTCGACCACCTAGCACTTGCTACTCTCGAGCGCTACCCAAAAGTTCAAAGATGCTCATTGCAACACTTAATCATGATCACATCATCAAAAGCTGAGAAAGATAAACAGCAAATACGAATGAAAGCAAACGAGCAACTAATAAAATGACCAATATTGATGGAAAGAGCTAACTTCACGATAAAGCTAGTAGAGCTCGACAACAGGTTAGGTCCTGGAATATCGCAAATGACATGACGAGTGATGGATTTGGTGTGACTGCAGCAAAACTAATGCAAGACACACAACAGACATCACACTTCAAATCTGGCAATCATCTATGGAGAAAGAATCCTGTAAGTTCTGAAAATCGGTAGTTTCAGGGACTAGGTTTGCCTTCTAACTAGGCCTATAGCTTGGCAGGTTCCTCATCTCTCGGTTCTCAGACAGTTGGCTTCGGTTGACCCAGAATGACATCAATGACCTTATGATCATCGTAGGTAGCAACAGTACGCTCGCACAACATTTCGATACGTTCCTTGCTCTGCAGACCCTTAGGACAAATAAGCCAGATGACATTGGTCATGAAAGACCGTCGATACTCGATCATCACCTCCGGATCATTGTGACGGTCAAACTTGGGCCCACCAAGGCGGTGCAACGTCTCGAGGTAGTGGTCCAGGATTTCCATTTCGTGGGCTCGGCGGTCTTCGATGCTCAGCATAGCCGTCATATGGTAGACGACATCGTGGAAGCACGACCCGAAATGGAACGCTGACCAGTCCAAGAACCCGATACGACCATCCTTGGTAAAGTAAACGTTTCCAATGTGCGTGTCGCCATGCAGCAGGGTACGGAAGCGAGGGTTTCGCTCCGCGTAGTAGCGATCCAGGGCCTCGTTGCATCGCTTACCGTCCATGAGGTATTCCGGCAACGGGGGTCGACCGGGCTCACGAACGACTTCGTGCCAGGGAGTGCACATGAACTTCATTGCTGGGTCGTAGTTGTTCCAAATCCCTGGTTCCATGTTAGACTTGCGAATCAGAGTTCCGATGTGGTAAAAAGGGGCTGACTTACAAGGATGATCATCCTGACTCTGGCCCCAGTATTGGGCATGAAGACCCGCCAGCTGCTCCACGCCGTTCAAAACCTTTCCGACGTTGTAGGATGCGACCTCGGGAGCGAAAGTGCAGCCCTCCGTGGTCAAGTCGTTCATGATGGCAATTCCCTGCTTGTCGTCCGTGCCGCTCCACCAGCCCTTGGGGAAAATCATGTTGTTCACTGTTGGCGCCACCTTGGAGAAAAACTCGGCCTCTCGCTGCGCCAAGCTCACTGTCCACGGCTGTTCCTCGATCATCTTGGGGTCAAAAACTCCCTTGACGCAGACCGCCGTGGGCCTCTCATCGGTGATCCCATCCTCGTACGTGATAGTGTAGAACAGCTTACTCGCCGTGCCCCAAATGTTCCGTGTATTCTCAACGGACGTGACGTTGTGCCCCAGCTTGGCTCCGAACCATTCCGGAGTCAGATCCGAAGGGAGGGCTGGGAGTTTCTCGCCTGCTCCAGACATAATTGTGCAAGTGATCTTATGGGGGCTGTGAACTTGACAATTTTCTTTTGCTGCTCTGTATGTGCAGCTGATGGACGAAGAAGCTAGAAATGACTGGGATAGTAAAGAGTAGCCGAAAACACTTGCTATTTAAACGCGTCTCTGATCTATCAGGCGACCGATTCCATCCTAGTTGGACCTCCTAGTAGCTGAGCAACCCCAATGCTATCACTATGTTTACGAACGAAATTAGCTTCATAATTCATGCAATTGCAAACCCATGAACGCTGGGAGCCAGACGAAGTGCAAGGGTTTCCTTGATAACAACTCCCGAACACCTGAAATTACCCCTCCAGGTTCCTATTATAAAACGGCGGTGAGATTGAGATAGTGAGATAGTGACCCAATCAGTCCGATGCAACATGGCATGCTACGAAAAGGTAAGCTTGCTATACCCCTTGCTCATCCGAATTTGGACTGTCACAGAAGTCAGCGTGGAATCTCTAGCCTTGCCAACGTTCTCGGTTCCAAGCATGTGATTTGGAATCTGGCTCAATCGAATTGAGAATAGTTACAACGAATAATCTAAATCCTGCGAGGACGACACACTTCAATTGACCATCCTGCTGCCCCGTGGCGTGAAGGGAAGAAAGGTTCGCTTCGGGAATGACCGCATCGAAGCACCGGACGACTGTAACCACACGAAACCTGTCTTCTTATCCAGAAGAGGACTTGTCTTGGCTCAGTCCAGCCCTTTCTCGGTGATAACCTGGCTTTGCCACTTCCCGGCATTTGCCATCCATGTTGACAAGCCCCCTTGACTATGTCTACGCTGTAACCTCATCAAGGAACAGGCCTTGGGTCGTGTGCCCGCCGAATGTATGTATGCCAATCAGAGACATCACCGTTGGCAAGGACCAGGTATAACAGTGGTACGACGACGCATTAATTCCCAAGCTCCTAAAACGGCGCGTCCGACCCGCTACGCCACGTAAAACGAGGTTCCGATCCCCACAATCGTCTGACTCCCGTGAAGGGTTCTCATCGAGATGGTATTAGGATCTACGCTATAAGAAAGAGAACATATAGGTAGTGAGACGCAGCCTAGTCAGATATCCACATATGGTAGCTTAGCCGACTTAGCAAGACTTACGCCAAGTAGTTTATACTAGGTATAGTATAACTGCCGAAACCAGTTCGTCGGCCTGGGCTTGTTCTTGGCTTGCACTTCGACTACCAATGCCTCCCCTGACAGCCTAGTTTGGGTGCGGAACCCAGTTCTCCACACGCTCTTGTTGTGTGAGCTTTGATCACTGAAGAGATTGATGCCGATTTCCATGGTTTTCCTTCCTCGGTTCAGACGAACACCCGCTCGTTCCAGGAGTTGAGAGATCCTTGGATGCCATTTACGGACAAGATCGCCAACCTTTTGGTAAAAGGGTTTCTTCCCAAGATACAGGTGCATGATATAAACTTGACGTGTACCAAGGACACGGTGCCGGCTCCATGCGTCACCTGCAATCATGGCCAAAGATCTGACAACGACCGAGTTCGAGCCCGTGCAACCCGAGGGTCTGGCACTCGCTCTGTTGGTGGTAACTATCCTTTTTACCATCCTTTCCAGTATTATAGTCTGTCTGCGATTCTATGTTCGTTACTCAATGCATGCGTTCTCCTTCGAGGACTGGCTAATGCTTGCGGGCTGGGTAAGTTTTGCATTGCCCTGTCCACTTCGCTGCGGTGGATTTCTTGACGGCTTTCTGACTATCACTAGATCATCAATCTTGGACATAATGCCTCTGTCATGTTTCTTACGTTCTGCGGTATCGGATCGCACGACGACATCATTACAGTCGGTATGCAGTTCAAAATCGGGCTCTGGACGATAATATGGCAGTTCTTGTACGTTCTGGACGGTGCATTGATCAAGTCAAGCATTATCTGGACCCTGCTTCGGCTGGCAAAGGGCCTGAAGCCCATATACCGTATTACGCTATGGGGCTTATTTGCCTTGAGCTGGATCGTTTGGCAAATATCATGGCCCGTCGCCATCTTCCAGTGCAAACCCGTTGCGGCAGCATGGGGCGAGCCAGGAGACTGTACCTCGGGCCAGTCGGTCATTCTGAACGTCTCGTATTTTGTCTCGGCTACCAACATCTTTACTGATATAAGCACGGCACTTATCCCTATCCTGCTGCTTCGACATCTTCAAATGCGCCGGAAGATCAAGATTCTTACTATAGGCGTTCTCTCACTCGGTGTCTTTGCCTCAGTAGCTACCACTATTCGCATAACGTACACATGGGCTTACACTGCCCCGTCTGAGAGATATTGTACGTCCCACCTCTACGGCACGATGAGAGAGAAATCGAAAAGACGAAAGTTGAGAGCTGACATTTGCTCCGCAGACGAAATTGGCAAAATTGTCATGTTGACGGTTCTCGAATGCGACCTGGGCATCATCGCCGGCTCCATGCCCATGCTCCGCCGTCTCGTCCGCAGCCTTTCCCCGTCCCGTAGCGGTAGCAGTAAGACGCCAGGGAGATCGACCGATTTAAACCTAGTTACCATCGGCAACACTTCCTCGCGACGAAACCATATAAAACTATCGAACGCTGGCCAAAGCAGAGCGGAAGACGACGACGACCGCCATTTCCAAGACAAAGAAAGCAACGACGACGATGAATCGACGCGAAACATCATTCATATCACCCGTGAGGTCGAGCAAGATAGTGTCTCGAGCAGAGGTCTGCCTGCCAAACACTTTCAGACTGCCATCTCGGGTAGCAGCAAACAGGGCGGATCTTCCGACCTCGCCGACCCGAATCGAGCTTGGGGGCGGAAGATGTGACCGAACTTCAAGTTCAGATGAAGCTGTCCAACTTGTCAGAGTGATCTATGCTCATACATGCAAAATCCTTCGACACCATGAAGCATAAAACGCTATCTAGAGGCGGAGGTTCAGGATGCCACACAGTACACTATAGGCAACAACGGTAGTTTTAAATTAGAGGTCAAAAGTGATTAATCAGTTGAACTCCAACATCTTTCTACCTTTATGTGAGGATATCTCTTCGTGTTCCTTTTTTCTTTTCAGATCCTTCGAGGGGCAGACAGGCCCTTTTCCAGGGAAACATCAAGCAACCCTCACACGTACAAGACTAACATCTTTAGTTACTCTTACTTCACTTTCGTCCTGTCTATTCATGTTATCGAAAGAGCTGCTTCGAAGCCTAGCCTATCACGTTTCTACCGAGGCAAATCCCATTTCCACAGTCTCCGCTATTGCTTGTATTTGGCGAATTGTTCGTTAGATGTGTTCGTTAGACTATTGCGTCAAGATATCATAAAATGATGCCGCTGCGTGAAATCATGATGTCAATTACGGTAAGATAAAATTGCTCCTCTCACCCGTCAAGGTTGTACTAAGAATGTCTCGAGAATATTCCAATCACCAGCTTCACCCCTTAAGACTATCCTACAATGGTCCCCCTGATCTTCTTAAAGATGCTCACACGAGGCTTCTCTTCAACATTGTCCAACCAATCACGTCTTCCAGTAGTGAGATCTGCCTCAATAGGGTTGACCCATTTGGTTTCTAGAATCACCAAGATTAGTAAAAAGACATGTTTAAAGTTAAGTTGTAGGGACTTACTGTGCCAAAGCTTCCACCCTGCGTACAGAGCAATGAAGACAGGGATGACAAGATATGAAAAGATGAAACCTTTCAGGTCGAACGGGTTCAGAAGTGTGGTGTAGCCTGAGATAACCACCAAGAAGATGTTGATGAGGAAAAGCCCCCAAGGTACGTAAGGATAGCCCTTCGAGATGAAAGGGAGTGACGAAACGGGAACTCCTTGCGCCTTCAGTGCAGCACGGAAGCGAAGATGCGTGAAGCCAATGAAGGCCCATGCAATAAACGCGGCGGCACCCGAAATGTCCAAGAGGTACGTGAAGACGTTTCCTGCATTCTCCGAGATGTTGAGGAGTGAGATCAGGCCAAATAGGTTGGTGAACACAATGGCGTACACCGGGATTCCACTCTTCGTCGTCTTGGCCAAGATACGAGGGGCTCTGCCATCCTTAGCCTGGGCGAAGATGGTACGGCTGCCAATATAGATGGCTGAGTTGATGGAAGAAAGTAAGGTGACGATAATAACAGCGTTGATGAGATTTCCAGCGCCTGACCACCCAGCTTGGACCAATGCCACGGTGAAAGGCGATGAGGCCGATTTCGAGGTGGCAGTCAGCATGCTGGGAGAGTTGGACGGAACCAATAGGCCGGTGAAGAAGACCATGCCCATGTAGACAATCAGGATTCGCCAGAATGTCTGCTTAAGAGCTCTGGGAAGATCTTTCTTGGGATTCGCAGATTCTCCAGCAGTGATTGCAACAGCCTCAGTACCCGAGTACATGACTGCTGCAAGGACAAGTACCTTTCCGAAGCCGTTGATACCATTCGTGAACGGCCCTGGATCTTTCCAGTAACGAAATCCGATATACTCGCCACCGATTCCACCAGTGTTGATGCAACTATAGTCTGTTAGCGGGGTCTTCCAGTGCATCAGTCCCGCAAAGAGAGAAACTTACATTGCCACAATGTAGAGGATAAGGACAACGGCGAACTTGAAGGAAGCCAGCCAAAACTCCATCTCTCCGTAAACTAACACACCCAAGAGAGAAGTGCACATGAAGAAAGCCCAGCAGATAAGAATCCAGGCATAGTTGGGTAGCTTGTCGGTCCAGAAGGTAAGAATTAGAGCGGCTCCGTTGTACTCATTGGCCAAAATGGTTGCCTAGTGGGGACGTGATTAGTCATGCCTGCAGAAGATACAAAGGCGATCGTTGAACGGACCCACATATACCAATAGTTCCATCCAAGAGCGAAAGAGAGAGCTGGGTCCACGAATCGACCGGCGAACTCGTTGAAAGATCCAGTTGACGGAAACAGAGTGGCCATTTCACCAAGGGATTGAGTCACGCAGAAGATATCGATACCGATGATCAGATACGCTATCAGACTGCCGACTGGGCCTGCATATTCCAAAGCAAAACCGGTGGCATAGAATGTTCCAGGGCCAATGACTCCGCCGAGAGCAATCATCAGAAGATGGCGAGACTTGAGCGCACGGCGAACTCCATCATCGATCACTTGCTGGTTGCTGTTGAGAACCATGCCACTACCACTGTCGGTGTCGTCGCGGTTGGTGGCCGACGTGGCCGTCTTCTCGGGATCCCCCTCCATGGTGAGAGATAGATGGCGGATGAGCGTTAGGATGGTTGGATGGATAGAAGAGGATGCAATATCACCAACAGGGGCAAGCAAGTAAACTTATATCCATCCAGCAGGGTACGGTCACTGGCACACGACCTGAGTCAAGCGGTACGTATCACACGTCTGCCCTCATCGGAAAAGTCCATGATGGGAAATCTGGGGATAAAGGCCGCTACGACCTAACAGCCCAGCTAGTGTATTCTTCAGATACGACTCTCGAAGCGGAATACCCACGGCAACTCATGTCACGTAAGATCTAACCGTTAGCTGTCTACCTTCTGGGCTCCTTATCGACGCCAATGGGGGGTCTAGACTCTAGTTCATGGACGCGCGCAAGAGCTTATCGTTCCCAGCAAACGATGACTTTCGGACACTATCGGGCCTCCTCGGCCGCCTGGCCCCGTCTGCAATCTTGGTACCCGTTCTTAGCGCATCGGAGAAGTGCGAAACATCACGTGTAGCAAGTGGGCAACGGAATGATGAACCGCTTGCAGATCAACGCAAGCGACGCTGAACCATTCAGGTATATTTATTGTAGAATTCAATAGTCGTTCAGTCTTTCGGGGGCTCATGGTAAAGCACTAATTACATGCAGCTGATTGTAAGTTCTCTTATTGTCTTCACAAAGATATAGTGTACAAAGATATTTTTGCTTGGGGTCGTTACATGCAACTCTGAAAGCGTTTGTCGGGCATTTTAAACAGTCCAGCTTTTTGTGATCATGAAATAACTTTAGTTAGTGATCAGATCTAATTGACTAAGTTCAAAATTTCATTTGTTACTACTCAGTTCCTTTCCAAGTATTGCTGGTGTTCACTTCCGTTGTCTATGCTACGATCATTGGAAGCCGGTCGCTTATACCCTATATCTTACTTTCCAACGCGAAAGATACCACCTTGGTCACTAAATACTCATCCACTGCCACGTCCTTTCCCGCTTCCTTTCCGTAGCCCGATTCTTTCATCCCTCCAAACGGCAGTTCTGCTCCAGTAATTGCACCTATGTGTAGATTAGTATTTCGGATCTCTGTGCCCTTAAACGAGCATGGTAAATGTACATACTTGTATTTAGGCCGATCATGCCAGCATCGAGGTTGTCCACAAGTCTCCAGGCTCGATCTAGGTTCTTGGTAAAGACATACGACGCGAGTCCCATCTAAACAAGAAGTTAATGAGTAAATAACCATAACAGTGTGAACAAGGACTAGATAGCTTACCGGCGTGTTATTAGCTACCTCAACTGCTTCGGCTTCTGTCTTGAACTTGAACAAAGCAAGGATAGGAGCAAATGTCTCCTCGTCAGCAACGCGCATCTCTGCTGTAGCATCTGCGATAATGGTTGGCTCGAAAAAGTATCCTCCTGAATTTGCCACTTTATTTCCACCGAGTATCACTTTTCCGCCACATTTTTTTGCATTGTTGACTTGATCCGTGGCCCGATCGAGGCTCTGGGGCGTTGTCACAGGCCCGAGAGTCGAGGTGGGAGAGTCGCCATGACCGAGGACTAGCTTCGATACTCGAGCTTTCATCGTGAGAGTGAAAGCATCGTAGATCCCGGACTGGACGTACACACGATTGGCGCTGACACAGGCTTGGCCAGAGTTCCGCCACTTGAGACCCATGAGTGCTGCCAATAAATTAATTTCCGATTATATGGTAGACGCATCCTCATTGTGACGATCTTACCATCTGCTGCTTGGTTTATGTCGGCATCATCAAATACCACAAACGGGCAATTGCCTCCCAGCTCCAAAGTGACTTTTTTGAGTCCTTCGGAGCACATCTTTGCTATGAGCTTTCCAACTCTAGTCTACACAGGTTGTCAGCAGGGCTCAGAATCTAGATCAGTGGATATAGCAACTCACGGAGCCAGTAAAGGTCACCTTCTTGACGAGAGGATGGTGGCACAGTGCTTCGCTTACTGCAGGAGTATTGTCCAAGCTTGTAGTAACAACGTTCAGAACACCCTTAGGAAATCCCGCTTCTTCAGCCAGCACGCCCAGAGCGAGCACAGATAGCGGCGTCTCAGGAGACGGTTTGATGACCATCGTGCATCCAGCAGCTAAGGCAGCACCTGCTTTCCGTACAACCATGCTGATAGCTGTTAGAAGAAGTAACTGTATTATCAAGAATGTACTTACGCCACAGGGAAGTTCCAAGGAACCAATGCTGCTACAACTCCAATCGGCTGCTTTATCGTAAAGCCTTTCTTGTTGGGAACTGAAGTGTTGAAAATGGTTCCCTGGATCCGGTCTGCTTCTCCTGCAAACCAGGCTGCGGCGCTGATGGCATAGTCCAATTCGCCCAAAGATTCCACCACGGGTTTGCCCGTCTCATACGTAATTATCTTGGCCAAGTCATTCTTATTCTCTTCAATAAGTGTGCTCCACCTTAGCAAATATCGATAACGCATACGGGGCGTGACTTTGCTGTAAACGAGAAACGCTTTCTGAGCAGCTTGCACCGCGGCATCAACGTCGACGGCTTCACCGTCTGGAACTGAGGCCCATGGCTTGCCATTGCCCGGATCTGATGTGGTTAACTATGATTTCGAGCCTTGCTGTATGTGTCTCACCTATGACCTCAAATCGCTTGCCTGACGCGGCTTCTTGGAAATTACCGTCCACAAGACATTGGTCCTGAAATAATGACGGACGGGTAATCTACTCCAGAGCGTCAGCGAGTGTGGATTAGCAGGCTGTGTGAACGGAATTATCGGTCCAAGTTACAACTGGGCTACGTACTTCAAACGGCAACTGTTTAATCATGACTAGTAATTTGCTGAGAATGATAATCTCGGTATGTTTTGAACTGCTTTGTGTGAACTAGGATCGAATGTTGTAGCATATAAACTCTCAGCAAGCAATGTTGCATATGGGTGAAGTGCACCAAAGTACGAATACTGTAGCGTGCTTTGGGGATAGGAACCACCGATAAACCCCGTTGTAATCCTCAATGCAGTACATGTCGGATGTAGACTCCGATGCTTCCGCCATCGGACGCGGCGAGCGAACAGATGTGCTAACACATACCAGTGGTCCCGCTATGTGATTGATAGCTTCTGGGGTTGTCTAGTATGCCGATCTGAACCCAGGGTACATGTAGCTATTTAGAGCAAATACTTTTCTGAAGAGACGTGCATACTATCCTGAGCGGCTACTTAGAAGTATCGACGAAATTGGAAGTACGCCTCCACTTCCCATAGTTTCACTTACAGCCACTCTACTCTTGACCACTTCTCCTGTTTGATCAATTCATCTATCTTTCATTTGCACCGCGGTCATGACATCTCTTCTTCCCACAGGGAGGCAAATTAATCTGCAACTGGGCTGGCCATCACCTGCCCTATTCCCAGCGACTGCCTTGCTCTCTGGCGCAAATGAGGTCTTGACAGACTTCAGCGCTACCAGCGCCGCCTTGGTCTACGGTCCTAATCGAGGGCACATCCCTCTTCGCAAGGCAGTGGCGCGGTGGCTGGGTTCCTTGTATAATCATGATCCGGCAGCGATCGCAGAGGACCGTGTCTGCATTGCAGCCGGGGCTTCGCAAACTCTGTCAAACATTCTCCTCCGATTTACAGACCCCACGTACACCCGCCGTGTTTGGATGGTAGAGCCGACGTACTTTTTAGCATGTCCCGTATTCGAGGATTGCGGATACTTGGGCAGGATGCGCGGCGTCCCGGAAGATGCGGAGGGGATCGATTTGGACTACTTGAGAGCAGCTCTGGCTGAAACAGAAATCAAGGTCTCGACAGACGCGGCGTTTGACGTGCCAAAGTTCAAGACAGCGGCTAATGGCTACAAGAAGATTTTCAAGCATGTTATCTATCTTGTTCCAACCTTCTCTAATCCCAGTGGCAAGACTATGTCACTGGAGCACCGGCACAACTTGGTTAAATTGGCAATTGAGTACGATGCCTTGATCATATCTGATGATGTTTATGATCCCCTCATTTGGCCCAAAGAAAAGGGAGCCGCCGTCGGTGAAACCAGTCTACGACCACCTCCAAGGCTGGTCGATGTCAACCGTGAGCTTGATCCTGACAGCGACTGGGGAAACACGGTCAGCAACGGATCTTTCTCGAAAATTATTGCCCCTGGAGTGAGGGTATCCTGGGCAGAAAGCACGCCAGCTTTTGCAACCTTCTTGGCAAACACGTAAGTCGGTCTGGGAAACGAAAGCATCTTGCCAAGTACTGATGAACTTGGAAATAGTGGTGCGACGACATCTGGTGGAAACCCTGGTCAGCTGGCGTCGACGTTTGTCGAGAAAATGATATCTTCAGGAGCACTTCAACGCCATATCCAAGAACAATTGATCCCTACCTACAAGGAACGTTACCACGCAATGGTTGATGCTATCGAAGAACATCTCGAACCTTTGGGGGTACGAATTACGACGGGGAAACCGTATACACTGGCAACTGGCGACGAAGGAGAAGGCACTGTTATCGCTGGTGGATTTTTCTTGCTCATCACTTTGCCTGATGGATCTCCGTCAACTCAGGCGATCGCAAAAACTGGATTGGAGAAGTATGACTTGAAGGTGGCTCATGGGAAGATGTTCGAGGTGAAGGGAGATGAAGGAAGTAGAAAAAGAGCGGAAGTAGGATACGGGCGGACGTTGAGACTGTGTTGGGCATTTCACACTTCTGAGGTCATTACCGAAGGCATAATAAGGTTGAAAGATATCTTAGTTGAACATGTTAAAGACTAGAAGGCGAATCTGAATGTCTGAGGACCACGAAATCACGCTTCTGGATTTAAGAAGAACTCTATAATAACGTCTGCCGCGATGGATGAATCATCGGCAAGCTGTGCTGCTGCAATTGCAGATTCCGTAAACTCGCTTTCCCATCCCACCCGCTTCCCAACGAGATGCAGGCACTCTGTCTCTATAAATTGGTCAAATTCAGGGTGTCCTTGAAGGGTGAGAATTCTGCCGGGTTGATGTATTCCTTGCACCTGACAGTGTGATGTAGAGCCGATAAGATAAATGTCCTTCGGAAGACAATCGGTTGGAAGCACAACGTGGTCACCGTGAAGAAATTGTAGTCTTAATGACTTAGATGGGAGTAGCTTCGCGAAACTGGTCACGAACTCCTCAGAGAGTTCAATGTCCCGGACTCCAAGTTCCCAGCCACAGGGATCCTTCTCTACCGTTGCACCGCTGAAGAGAGCCTGACAAATTATCTGATGTCCGAAGCATGATCCGTAGAGTTTAATGGAAGGGTGCTGGCTGTATACACCTAGTATTTATTTAGCATACCGAGACTATCTGAGTAAGTCGCGGTATTATACTTACATGCGATGTATCGATCCAGTTTGCGAATCCATTCAAGATCTTGGTAAGCCCCATTTGGCGACCCACTAACAACGATGGCATCTAAGCCCTCTAAAGAAACAGGGTACACCCCGTTTACCGTATCGTAACCCCGAATGCTGAGTTTGAGCTCGCTGTTTAGCCCGGGTTTTGTGGCGCAGACACGGTCGAAAGCTGGTTGTAAGAGGGAGCGGAAGATGTCATCATACTGTCCTCGATGCTGCTGAATGCTGGGGCTGGTGTAGCCGCAGTTGAACACGGCTACGGATAGGATGCCGCTTCTAATCATGGTGGCAATGAATCGGCTCACGTGCGATGCATCAGGGATCTAAAGGGGGGATACTAAGGTAGTCATGCAGCCAATGTATTCAAGCCCAGGCCCTTGGGATTCGGAGGCCAGGTCCGAAGACTGAGTCTGATCGGACTCATCGGAAGACGCCCGATGGGCCGATGGACCATCCCGAAAAGACCTCGCTCTCTTGCTGGCATGCTGTCCAGTGAGATAATAGCACATTACCACCTTCTCAAGACCGGTAACTCACCGTTAGGTTGGAAAAGCTGGAAAAGTACGCCCGCCATTCACTCGGAGATGTCCTACTATTAGTCTGCAAGTGACCGGCATCTTTGATCCGAGGAGATACGAAGAACGTTGACGCTTTGTAAACCAAAACAGTAGAGCAAGATCGTAGAAGCAACAATTCCGAAGTAAAAGGTATCATAATTTGTAAACTAGACAATTGATATGAATATTTTCCCGGTTGGGCCAAATGATGTTGCACACGAAAACATTATCTGGGTTGCAACTCCATCATGTGAAGTACGTTTGATCAACACCACAGATCTAACAAAGCAAAAAATTGCAATAGTAAAGAAAATGTACTATTATAATCGTCTATCTCTACGGCGTAATCTTTTGTCCCGCAACCGTAGCAAAGAACGCATCAGCAAGATATGAGCCCGCATAAGCAGGCTTATGAAAGCCATCAACAACAGGCGGACCTCTGGAAGGCTTGGAGATTGTCTCGAGATATCCTGCAATTCCACGCTCCTGCCAGTCCTCTGCAAATTTATCCACTACCAAGTTTAACCCTTGGACCGCCCAAATAGGCTGAACTTGCCATATAATTCCCAATTTGGCCATGTCGTCGCTGAAGGACTCGACCTGTTCTGGAGTGAACCCAGCCTTTGCGTAATCGTACATGCCTGTAAACCCAAAGGCAAACAAGCGTTTGGGAAAGACCTTTCGGACTTCGCTGTGGAACTCTGTAATGTCCTTCCAAACTGTTCGCGAGTCAGATTTGCTAAGTGAAGTTGATCGCGGGTAGGGATGAGTCTCTTACCGGGCGCATCCATCCTCGCCCATGTCATGTCCCCTAAGGGGGCCGCCAGAACGGCGCGCTCGACGATTGCCTTCACGCTCGGCTTCCACATGTACTGCCCTTCTTTAGATCTGGGCAGGTCCCAGTCAAAGAATATGTCCTCGTCTAGAATTTCCTTGGAGACACGGCGTTTGTCTTTCAAGGAGGTACCGTAGACTTTCGCTTTGGCAGAGTACTCTTGGTATTGCTCATGACTGGCGCGCTTTTGGACAGCTTGATCGAAGGTCATCAAGCCCGCCCTTCCCCTCCACTCGTCCCTTGCCTGCACATACGTCTTACCTGTTGCCATGCCCTTGGGTACAGCTTCGACTAACGGCTCGATGTCCTCGGTGGATCCAATGATGTACTCGTGGTCTCGTGGATCAATGGTGCTTGTGATGAACTCGGAGCGATCGGTATCGCAGCGACACATCAAGAGGGTGTTGGCTCTAATATGTTATCAGCCTCAAGTAGTTTAGGAAAGACTCATGAAGCAGCCAAGAACGTACCCCATGATGTCGAATTGCATTCGGACTGCAGTAAGTCTCGAAATGTACTCGCTCGTGGGCACAACAGTACGCCCTTCTCCGACAGTAAACTTCTTCAGGCCAATAGCCAGATCATCAAGATGAATCATCGCAACACCAGCTTCGACGAATGACTTTGCCATTTTCACAGTCGTCGTGAGGCCACCGAACCCCATATCGCCGTCAGCAATGATGGGCGCCATAAAGTCATAAGCCTCAAGATTTTCTCGCTGAGCCCTGGTGTGCTGCATTCTGAACTGCTTTTGGCGCTGGTCATGCCACAGTTGTGCTTTGAAGAGCTTGTCGACGACTTTTGGGACGGTGTCCCATGGATAATCAGCATGGTCGCATCCGGGATGTTGGACCTCGGAAAGGCCGCAGAGTGCCCCAGAAACGTAGATTGTCTTTACGTGAGGAGTGGCCATGTTAGCTGGTATTCTTTAAACTATAAATCTTGTGAACTAATAGCATGCCTGTTGATGTTTGACCATCTGAGAAACAACGGTTGGTTCAGTCGTGCCGAGTGTCTTCTCACATGTACCATTCTCCGCGTGTTTTTGCAATTGATTCCAAAGCTTTTCTGCTTGGAAACTGGAGGGGTAGCTCAGTGGGATCGTGTTTCGAAGCGCTGCAATGGATCGAGCGGAATATGGTCTTTTGGGCTATAAGCTTCGAGAAGATGTAAGGGGGAACGCTTAGAAAACGAACCGTATCAGGTGAGATCTCCAATCGGCGGCCCATTCCTTCTCGATAGCCTTAACTTGAGCCTCGAAGGCCTGCTCTTCCGCATCTAGATCTATCTGGTAGTTGGACATGGTGGAGGTTGTTTTCAGGGTTGGATCCGCTTCTCAGGTTTGCTTCTGGGTTGGAAGTGGCGGGCTCTTGGAGTAATATTAGAGCTTTGCTTATACGCTACGTCCAAAGAAACCGTTAATACCTTTGTCCAAGCACATTTCAATTGGCGGGCTGCAAGTCCGATGTGGTGGGGATAACGGGCTGTCATGCGAAACGGCGTGGGATTGGCATCGGGGTCTTCGGAGGCTACTGATAAGCATCACTCCGACTCCCGAAGTGGACTGGTCACAGCCTACGATGTTTGGCAGATTGTCTACGGGCCATTTTCAGATCACAGTGAACCTTGGCGGACTTCCTTTTGCTATTCAAAGTATATAAGCATAAACACTTTTGCACACCTCCAGCCCTGATCTAGATCCGTCGATATCTATCATCTCACCCGATATCTGATTGACTAAACAGCGGAAAGACAAGATGCATCCACTAGATCCCATAACCCCGGCGGAGGTTGCGATTGTCTCGACGGCTATCAAGGCGCTTGATGCAAATGCAAGCATTCATTTCAAGACTATAGCGCTGATCGAGCCGCCCAAGAAGGAACTGAGAAAGTACCTGGCTGCCGAGAGAAGCAATGCCTCTTTGCCTCCTACCCCCGCTCGAAGAGCCTCATCACTATACTATCTACGCGGGACCGCCGATCTTTTCATGGCGGTAGTGAACATTGATGACGCCAAAGTCGAAGACGTGGAAAAGCTCGATTCGGTTTATCATGCACAAGCCGACATGGACGAAGTGGTGGAAGTGAGAGACAGGTGCATGAGCCATCCTACAGTGGTCGACCGCATTGCCAAGTATCAGCTGCCTGCGAATATGGTCGTAGTATGCGACACTTGGCCATACGGGCGAGATACAGACAACCCGGACCGGAGACTCGCACAAGTGAGTAAACTGAGATTCTTAAGATCACATTGGTCCTGTTTTACTGACAGGAGAATTCATAGTGTTATCTGTATGCGAAAGATCGCTCACACCCTGGCTCCAACTCTTATGATCACCCTCTCCCGTTCTCACCCATTCTCGACTACATCACCAAAGAGCTGGTCGATATCGTCGAGCTTCCCCTCGGAGATGACCATAGTACCACGCCAAACGTCAAATTCATTCCCCATGAAACCAAAGAATGGCATCATGACCTCCAGTCCCAGCCTAAGAGAACAGATCTCAAGCCTCTCAACGTCCACCAGCCACAGGGGGCTTCCTTCAACGTGGATGGTCATCTGATAACGTGGCAGAAGTGGCGATTCAGACTAGGCTTCAACTGGCGAGAGGGCATGATTCTCCATGATGTGACTTATGATGGAAGAGAGCTTTTCCATCGTCTCAGTCTCAGCGAAATGTTTGTGCCATATGGCGATCCCCGAACTCCTTACTCAAGGAAGAGTGTCTTTGACGTTGGAGATATTGGAGCGGGCGTTGCTGCGAACAATCTGGCACTCGGCTGTGACTGTTTGGGACTTATCAAGGTAGACACTTCCCCCGCCTGTTGATACCGTGGCTTTGCTAACGGTCGCAGTACTTTTCCTTCACAATCAGTGATTCGAATGGCAAGCCGACGGAGAAACCCAATGCTATCTGTATGCATGAGATTGATGACGGAATCGGCTGGAAACATACAGATGGCGCCTCGAAGCAGGTTTCTATTGTCCGATCGCGCGTCCTTGTCCTGCAGACGATCATTACGGTTGGCAATTATGAGTACATCTTTATGTGGCATCTTGACCAAGCAGCGGGATTGCATTATCGAATCCAAGCAACTGGAATCTTATCCACGGTTCCGATTGCCCCAGGAGTCACCGTGCCCTGGGGAACTGTCGTCAACGACGGCGTTATGGCGCCTTACCATCAACACGTCTTCTCTTTACGAATCGATCCCGCCCTCGATGGAGACAAGAACAGTTTTGTAGAGGAAGACTCTGTTCCTTTGCCATTCGACGACTATAACCCAGCGGGCGTTGGCTATATCACAAAGAAGAAGCTGATAACGCAATCCGGGTACTCAGAAGCTCAACCCAACCGCACCCACAAGATCATCAACCCCTCTGTCATAAATCGGGTATCAGGACAGCCTGTCGCTTACAGCTTGCACAGCGCCCAAAAGCAGATGCTGCTGGCACATCCCAAGTCCTGGCACGGAAGGCGTGCGAAGTATGCTCTCCAGCCATACTGGGTCACGTCCTATCGCGACGGAGAGTTGTACGCCTCTGGAGACTACACTTATCAGTCGATGCCTGATGATGTGCCCGGTGCTTCTGGGGCCCCTCGGAAGGGAGATCTAGGGTCTTGGGCTGCACGACGTGATAAGGTTGATGACGAGGACATTGTTCTGTGGCACTCGGTTAGTTTGACACATAACCCTCGTCCGGAAGATTACCCAGTCATGCCCTGCGAGACCATGGTGGTCAGTCTGAAGCCGAGCGGATTTTTCGAACAGAACCCTGCCTTGGACGTCCCGCAAAGTACGCAAAGAGTCAACCAAAGCGTTCTGTACGATGAGATATCCAACCAACCCACGGTCTTGAGGACGCAGGATACAGCGGCGTCTTGCTGCGGGCCGCGGCTGTAAGCCGAATGAGCAATGGAACTTCCTCCTTTTTACCTATTGCATATCATTAATAGACCATCCTAAAGAAATAGATAGTACAATTCTTAAACTCTTTAAAATGATAAATGAGTATTTGGTGTGGTTCAGAACTAGGAGGCGTAATCAATCGTCTGTGAAATAAGACAAGGAGATCTAGAAAAGCGTTGATACTCCAGCTGCTCTCAGTATAGCGTACATTATGTCTTCTGTTGAAAGCAGCAGATTACAGTTACAAATACAAGTCCATCCGATCACCGAACGTTTCCATGTCAACTACCGAATCGAATGGGGTGCCAACTCCAAGTGACAAGGTATGCGAAGGGTCGGCCCACTGTGCATCCATATAGCCTAGAGATCCTACAGCCATCTCATGAGCTGGTGCAACGCTGGATTCTCGAGTCTCGACCGGGGTCTTGTCGCCGGAAACAGCAAAGGTTTCCGTTGCCATTTCGCGTATCATGCGTAATATTGGACGATGGATGACAATCGTGCTCATTCTTTGCCAGTGCTTGTGGATGTACGCGCTGCCAGCGTCGCTCAGTCTATTTGGTCGACCCCATGTCTCTGCGATTGGCACTTCCCGAGCTAAAATCTCGAAGACATCCCTAAGACACTCTGCCTCGTCCCACCGGTCGGCCAGAATCGCCAATGTGCTTGAGCAGGCACGCACGGCGTCGGGAACATCGGCGCATCTATACGAGGGCTTCCAATTTGATGGGGGTGTGGCGAAGAAGCAGTACAAGAGAGTAACACCCATCTGGAATTGGGTTAGGAGCTTCGGGTATGTCAGTCATGGATTCGCTGATGAAGCAAATTATCTCAAGAGAAAGCCTCCAAGCCGGGGAGTAAAAAGGAATTCCCACGAAGAATGATACAACGGCAAAGACAATAAATTGAAAAGAAAGTGCACTTACCCCTAGCCATGGATGAGCAACTTCTCTCGTGGTCTGAAATTTCCGATACAGCAGCAGCGCTTGACAACAAGCTTGGACGGACCAGTCGCCAGCTATTCCTTCAATGATCGTTCTGGTAGGTCGATAGAGGATGGCGATATTGTAGTGGTAAATCATCTCGAGCCACCCGAAACTCACATACCCTTTCCGAGACGGCTGTGATACTGCCGTAGAGTCTCTTCGCCACTCTTTGAGTTTCTTGAGCATCTGAGCACGCCATATGAATGCCTCATCTGAGTGGGGAATGAAGTCGTTTCGTAAAGCTACTTCCTGAATCTCTGATTCGAGTTGGCGGCTAAGTATAATGTGCAGAGCTGGTGATAATTTGGAGGGCGATCTAGATGCGATTGGCGGTAGCCCGGCTTCAGTTGCGGCCAGGAGATCATCGTCGTCAACATCTTCGTAGATCTGCAAAATGTTAGCGACCACTCATGGGTCTACTGTGGATAGATTATATACTGGAGTTGTAATGTGGTAGTCGGAAATTGAGCAGGGTATGTCATAAGAGTTTGACACTGCTCGGTCCATTGCATATGCGCACCAAAAGATCCTGCGCCGATGTTGTACTTTTATGAGAGAATCTCCGTTCGCCATATAGAGCTCGACATCAGAGAGATGCAAATTCGACAAGATACAATACCTGATTGTGTAATTCGATAGAGCGATGATGGTTTCTCGCGATGGTAGATGAAGAGCGTATAAAGTCAGCAGCAAAAGCCCTTGGGCGCGTATTAACGCATCTGTTGATGCGAGGAGATGTGGTAGATATTTTGAAGTGGCGGTGATGTAGAATTCCTGAAACACTTCTGAGCTTTTATCCTTCTTCAAAAGGGGATAACTGACCCGAGACCTCATCGGCCCATTGACTCGAGAGTTCGTCATAAGAAAGGCGACGGCGTACACCTTGAATCAAGGAAAATGCTCAGGTTAGCACGGGTGACACCAAAGTTGATGAGTTTGAGTAGCACACCCACCATGTTCACAAAGAATCCCTGCCACTTTATTTCTGTAGGGAGGTCCTCTCCATAACTCCTCCAAGTATAAGCCCAATTGATGACTTCATGCTTCAGGAGCATGGGGTATTGACAATGTGCCATATCAAAGTATGTCTGAATCAGGAATTGCTCCAATTCCGAGCTAGGCAAAGATTCTCGAGGTGATGCTTCATCTCGCACACTAGGTTGCAATTGGTCCAACATGCTACTCACAGCCTGCACCAAGCCAGGACTTGGAAATTCCAAGGGGCTTGGGTTATGTACGGGCTGCGAAATTATCGGATGGATTGTGTCGAATTCCATTGGAGAGGACGAGGGTCGAGGTGGATTGTCTTCGCCTTGTGAAGCGCGGCCAGGAGTGAAGGAGTGGTGGCTCGCACGCTGATGGCCAATATTTTTAGCAATCATGAAGGTTACATAAAGGGTAATAAACTTCATCGCGGTCTTACCTGAACTTCCATCCTATTCCTAGGTGGCGGTGATATTGGCGGTTCGTCTAGTTCTGCCAAGTTGAGATGGTCCAGCCTTTCTTGTGGGAGTAGAGATTCAAGCTGGGCAATGCGCGTCTCTAGGCTTTGCACATAACTTAAGACGCTATCAGTACACGGGCTCAGAAGTTTAGCATTGATGAGAGAGAGACACGAACTCAGGAGGTCTTGTCGTTACCACTTCAGATACGACACAATCTACCAATAGTCAGGGAAGTGATCAACATCACAGATATGTAACTCCTACCGGATCCTGACTGAACGCAATTGTCACATGGTCTATTTTCGGTACACTGGAAAAGCTAGTTAGTATACAAGTACGAAGCGTATGCATTCAATCCAGGTGTTATAATTGCGGGGGTCGGTCATCTTACTTTCTGCTTGCGATGGCGGCATCTTTTGCAAGCCAGTTGCTTCTGTTTCTGCCTTCTCGATGCATTCTGGTCAACCTGTGTCGACATATTGCATTCACCATGCACTGTGAGGAGTTGACACAATTGGTCTTGTGTCTGAAGGGATGAAAGAATATGTGAGTCTTGGCTCTTAAGCCATCTATCAAAGACTGGGTATGGGGGCAAAAAGAAGTGGGGAGCTACAACTTCCGGCGATTCCATTCACGTGACTTCGATGACGGGTTTACCATTCCTTTTGAGACGCGTTCTCTTCAGTCTCTCCCCTCGCTTCACTCGCAACATGAATAAAAACAGACGCCAAATTAGCAATCTTATCATGAAGTAGTATTACTTTGATAAATCTTATTGCTAGCCTATAACCATTTCGCGAGGGACTATCACTGTGACTTTTCCTTATCTCAACCGATACAAGCGCAGTCCTTTACGCTCAAATGAAGCGTCCATTCTGAGGCCTCGATATGCGTTCTTGGTGCAAGGCAATGCTATCCTTGTTGCCCAGACATTGCGTCGCAGTCATCTCTTTCAAGCCCCCGCTTTACTGTAGTCATATACAATGTTACATGAGCTCATCATATGAATTGAGTGATCAGACAACCTGATAATTGCTACCCCCTTGTGACCTGGTAATGGGTCTATTTAAATAGGGTATATTAAGTTAGTATAATAATAGGGCAATATAGGGCCAGTATAAGGGAATATCTAATTTTATTAGGCAATTATAGCTATAAATACTTTAATTAAAATATACTTAGTCTATATTAATTTAAGTAGTATAAATATTATATATTATTATTTAAAAATAAATATAAATATAAGTATTCTTTAAATTAATTTATAATTATTTCTTAATTATTTCCTATATATATATAGTATTAATATTAATTATTATATAATTAAGTCTAGGAGTTCTAGAAATATAACTAAAATAAAATATTATTTCTATTCCT
>JAANBC010000106.1:0-82723 GCA_014621405.1 Stylonectria norvegica
TATTCTATAAGCTCTATAATATATTTAAATATTAAAGAGATATTAGCCTATAATAATAATAAAATAGATTTTTACTATTAATACTAATAATATATAAAAGCTTCTAGCTAATATATAGAGTAACTTAAATAGAGAAAATAGTAAATTATACCTATACTTTAAACTAAAAGATATAAGAAAATTCTAACTAAGTATTACTTATAATATTTACTTTAATAATATAAAGGAGAATAATTATATATCTATATAAAAAAGCTATTTATAGTTTATTAATATATTATAGTAATATATATTTAAAAGCTAGAATTATTATAACTTACTAATAATAAATATCCTATATCTCCTTCTTAATTTAGCCCTAGACTAATATATAAGAGACTTAGATAAGAAGACCTATTAAAAGCTTTTAGATTAAGAGATAGAAATAAGATATTAAATTATAAGATTAGAGATAAGATTTAGTATTTACTTAGAAGTTATCTTATAAATACTATAAGCTAAATAATTTATTATTTAAGATATAGTTAAGTAATAGGATTTCTAGATTTAAATATTAAAAGTCTAATATCTAATAAAAATAATAAAATATAAATAAATATACCTAATAATAATTATATAGTCTAAATTAGATTATACCCTCTAGGAGGACTTCCTATAAGCCCTACTTAAGGGAAGTCTTAAAGAATAGACTATAATATATAAGTTAAGAATAGCTAATACTTATATAAAAATAATATATAAAATATAAAAGAAATAAGCTAATTAAGAAGGCTAAAGCCTAAGACTATATAGCTAAGATAACCTTAGCTACTAAGCTTAATCTGCAGTAAATAGCAGAGAAAGCTACTTTCTATATACTAGTAATAATAAGAGAAGGATGCTCTTACTAAACTATAGAAAGAACCTAGCAAAAAGCCCCTAATTATATTATAATTCTTAACTAAATTATAAAAGTCTACCTCTACTAACTTAATAATATTAATAATTAGAACTAATACTAGCTTAAATAGCCCTAAATAAAACTAATTTAAAGCAAATATTTTTACTTATTACTAATAATACTTAAGAAGAATTAGAGATATTTTACTTTAAATTAGAGAAAGTTATTTAAGAGCTTTAAAAGATAATACTAAAAGCTAATAACTAGTATTATCTATTATTAGATATATTTTAATAAGTCTCTTATTATATAAGGACCTTTATAGTAAATAAAGTTAATATAAGCTAAGAAATAAATACTAAAGAGAAGGAGATTAAAACTAAATAGGAATACTCTTTTAATAAAGACTTTTATAAATTTATTAAAGAATCTAAGGCATATAAAGATTAAAAGGAGATAGTTAACTTTATTCTAGACTTAGTTAAAAAACTAAACTAACTAAGTAAAAAGAGTCTTATTATAAAGATTATTACTAAATTTAAAAAGCTATAGCTATAAAAATACTAACTAACTAAGAAAGTAATAATACTAAAGTAATTAATAAGATTTATATATATATAAATCACTATTACTTTTAACCTCTTAATTACTATTACCTAAGAAATCTATATAAATTTAAAGGCTATATAATTAGTAATCTCTTAAGAAATACTTTAGTTTATAGACTAAGTGTTTTTTAATACTACTTATAGTATAAGACTTAGTAAAATAAGATAGACTAAAGTAATAAAATAGGCAGAGTTTACTATTTATATTTTAAGATAGTAGAACTAATAACTAATAGTTATAGAAGCTAAAATAAGTATATAGATATTAAAATATCTATTAATAAGGCTTCTATTAAAATAGGAGTTTAATATATCTTATAGTATTAATATTCTAAACTCCTCTAATAAAATTATAATTAAATTATATAATAACTTATATATATTAATAATAATTTATAATTATAAGTATATTAGTTATTAAGAGATAAAGAATAAGAGAGATATAATAATATTAAGGCATAATACCCTAGCTATTAAGGCCTTTATATATAAAGAGAAGATTTAATATAAAGTTATTTTATTAAAGATAGATTACTTTAATAAAAAATAAAAAAAAATAAAAAAGTAAAAGTAAAAAGAAAAAGTAAGAGTTATATTTAAAATTCTAAGATAATAATAAATTATTATAGTTATATATAGCTACTTAGAAATTTCTGCTTTTAAATATTAAAATAATCTAAACTCCTAGTTATTTTTATTTTATATTCTTATATCTTTTAACTTAGTATATATTAGAGCTTTAGTATATTATAATACTACTAATTATTAATAAGTTCTTTACTTTCTTAGATTCTATTTTAAGTACTAATCTAACTATAAATTAAAGACTCTTAATATTAAGTATAATAAGTATAAGGCTAAATTTAACTTATTAATTAATTAGAATACTAAGAAAAGCTATAAGTATTATAATAATATATTAGTTAATTAAAGATTATTAATAATATATAAAATAACCTAGATTTTGCAGTTTCTATTATTAAAAAGAACCTTTAAAAGATAGATATATTTTAAAGCCTCCTTCTTATTAAGTAAAAAGTATAATTAAAAGCAGTTTTAGCTTAGAAATACTAAGAATAGTATATTATCTTTCTATTTTAAATAGTTAGATAATACTTACTTATTGTTTAGCTAGAATTAGAATAAGTATTAGAAGTAAATTAAGAAATAACTTAAGAAAGAATTTATTATATTATCTTTAAGTAATATTATTTCTAATAATAAGAATAAAGATTAGACTAATAATAAGAATATACTTTTAGACTTTAAAACTAAGAAATTTATAAAAAAAGGCTGCTCTTTATTTTAAGAGCTTTAATTCTTTTAATAAAGCCTATATTATTATTAAGAGAAAAAGTAAAGAGAATAAGACTAAGTCTAGTTATATAATTTTTAAAAACTACTATATAATAAGTATTTTTAAATCTTTATTTTATAATTTACTAATTAATTTTAAAATAATAATAAGATTTTATTTTATACTTATATAGCGCCTTTTTTTTAAGAGGCTTTAAATATTATTTAAGAAGGTCTATATTCTCTATAAGTAGCAGTTTTAAACTTAGCTATAAGAAGTAACTAGTTTTTAATTAAAAATAAAGTAAGTAATTTTAATTAATTATTAAATTAGTTATTAATCTAATTTATAATATAAACCCTATTATTAAGTAAAGAGAGATATTAATAAATTTAATTATAAGTCTAGAGGCACTTATCTAATTTCTTATAGCTTAGGGTTTATAATATTTAATAATAAGACTTATTTTAAATACTATATAAGTTTAAAGTCTAATCTTTTATTTTAACTACCTATTTAATTACTACTATAAGTATATTTATTATAAGTATTATTAATATAATACTATAAATTAGCTTATATATACTATTTAATATAAATAAGTTACTATTTATAAAATAACTTAAGTAATAATACTAATTATTTTTAGATTTCTTCTTAATATTCTAAAAAAAAAATAGTTCTTTTAAGAGGCTCTACTTAAAGACCCTAATAAACCAGGTTATATTTTCCAGCTATTAAATAGTTACTAAGGTTATTAGTTAAAGTCTTATAGCTAAGAATTTTAAAAGCTAAGATAAGTAGATTCTATTAAGCCCTGCTTTTTACTAGAGTCCCCTAGTAACTAAGGTTACTTATAAAAAGATTAGGGAATTAGAGGCCTTAAATCTGCCTATAATACACTTTAGCCTTAGAACTAAGGCTATAGTATTATATGCTATAGCATATGCCTTAGCATAGGCCCTATATAGGCTATAGTATGCCTACTTAAGTAGGAAGACCCTAGCTTATATAAGGTGTAGAATCTTTATCCTTCTTATAATATATATATATATCTAATTAGTTAATACTAATCTTTTATTCTATATTAAAATAGTAGTAATTATAGCTTAACTACTTAACTTATATTAATAATAATATTTTTTAATTTATTTTATTAAGCCTTATAATATCTTTTTAACTAATTAAATTAGAAGCTTATATTCTCTTTAATTAGTTATCTTTTAGCTCTTAAAAGCCTCTTATATTACTAATAATACTAATACTATTAAATTAACTTATTAGCTTCTGCCTACTTAATCTTTTAAAGCTAAGCCTACTTATATATATACTTATTTATATATATATCTAATAATTCTATTTATTAGAATCTTATATCTTTAAATTAATTAAGACTCTTAGCTATTACTTATATAAAAAGATATATTATAAACCCTATAAAAAATAATAAGTATGCCTAAGAGCTAGGATTTAAATATATAAGCTCTTAAATATCTTATTTTTCCTAAAAGAATCCCTGCCTATTATATATATATACTATAAGCTTACTATATATATAATACTCTTAATTAATTTTAATATTATATTACCTTATATTATAAGTATTATAATATCTTTAAGTAATTCTATTAATTTGCACTTGAAATAATTATTAAGAGTAATAAAAGAAAAATACTACTTATTAAGTAATAAATCTATTTAAAGAAATATTATTACTTAATAAAATCAGATCTAATAAAACTTAAATATCTTATATTATATATTATAAAAGTATAAAGATAATTCTAATAAATAGGCCTTTACTTATTATTAAGAAAGTAATAATATAAGATACTTATACTTAATTTATAAGTATATAAAATAATATATCTCTATATTAAGTAATATATACTAGTCCTAACTAAGTAAGAGCCTATTTCTTACTTAATTATTATAATATAAGACTACTTTATATACTTAAAAAATAAAGAAGTTTTTAATTTAAGAATATATAAAGCTTTTATATATAACTGCTTATATATAATACTCTTATATAGTAATTAAAGCCTTTATTATAGCTTAATCTAACTAAGATAAGAAAGATAATAATAAAGGCAGCCCTAGTAATTTATATAGTGTTTTTAGCCTCTAATAAGAAGAGTAGTATAATAATAGTAGTAATCTTAAGCTTTTTAATATCTTATAATATACTAAAAGAATAAAGTAATTATAAAGATAATAATATTTACTTCTTTTAGCTAAGAATACTTAGAAAACAGACCCTCCTGCTATAATAATATAAATTATATATAATAAGTGCTACCTATATCTCTTAGCTTAGGAAATTAAGTTTAAATAATATTTTAAAAAATACTTAAGTTAATTTATAATAGATATCTTTACTCTATAAGATATTAGAATTCTTAAGTAAGTCTATAAAATATATCTTAAAGATAATTTAAATTTTATTAAAATTATTAAGATTAATAACTCTAATACTCCTATATTTAATTTAGAAATAAGAGACTTTCTCCTTAAATAATATAAGAAAATTTAATAGCACTTTATAATTATTAATATAATCTTTAAGAACTAGCTTTCTATAAGTATTATTATTAATATTACTTCTATTAGTTAATATCTTATAATATAAGAGCTTAAAGACTCTAATAATTCTATTCTTAACTTAAATATTCTTTTAAAAGAAAGAGATATTTATCTTAGTAATAAGTATATAAAGGTTATTAATATTAATACTAATAATAGAACTATATATATAACTCTTAATAATAATTAGGCAGGCTTAGGCAGAAGCTGCCTTATTATATAATAGCTTAAGAGATATTTAAAGTATATTAATAAAAGTATTACTAAGCGGTTTTTAAGTAGTATTAGCTTAAGTAATAATATAATAAACCTTTTAATAGACTAGTATTTATTAAACCTATATATATAATAAGAATATACTAGTTAATTTAACTTAAGACTATAAACTAGCTATAGAGAAAGAAGACTAAGTAACTTCTCTAACTTCTTCTTATTAACTAGCTTTAGTACTAGTAATTAGAAACTATTAAAGCCTTAAATTTCTTATATATTAGTAAACTTAATATATATAAGTTTATTATATAGCACTAGCCCCTTAAATAACTATAAGGAAATACTCTTTTTAGCAGCTTTTAATATATTTAACCTAATTAGAAGAATTAAGAAGAAAGCCCTAAGTATTTTTAATTCTAACTATAAAGATATAAAGTATATAGGTCTAGTTATAGGCCCTATAGATAAGATATTTTATACTAATATCTACCTCTTTTATAAAAACCTTAGAATATATAAGAGATATAGGGATTATAGCCTTATTAACTTCTATATATTAATTATTAGGCTAGGTCTATATTAATAAATTATAGAAAAGCTTAATTAAAAAAGCTATAGTTAGTTACTTATAATAAGTATTAAAACCTTCTATAGAAAGCTTACTAAGTGATTTAAATAACCTACTTATAAGCTTTTATAAGAATTTAATAATATTAAATATATAGTCTAATCTAATACTTATAGTATTATTTTATTATAGTTTCTATACTATAAAACTACTCTAGCTAAGTAGCTTAAATATAAGAAAGACTATAAGATCCTATAGATTATATATCTCTTAATTAATATTAAAATCTCCTAACTTCTTAAGTATTTTTATAAGAAAATAAAGCTAATAAAGTATATTAAGGACTATAAGAAATATTATATTACTATTAACTTAATAAAATAAATTAGAAGATATTATTATTAATATAAATTAAGTAGTTAATATATAATTATTACTATTTTAAATATAAAAAAGAAGATTAATATTAACTAATTAAGTAAATATATATATTATAAGAAGAATAAAGATCCTATACTCTATATAGGCTAGGGTCTTCCTACCTAAGTAGGCGCACTATAGCCTATATAAGGCCTATATTAAGGCATATGCTATAGTATATAATACTATAGCCTTAGTCCTAAGGCTAAAATATATTAATATTAGAGTTTAAGAGTATATAATAAATAAATAAGAAGCTATTAAGCACTTAATAATATATAATTAATTAATTAATAACTTATACCTTCTTATAATTTTAACCTCTAATTAATAAGAATATTAACTAATAAAAGGGAAATAGTTATAATAAGAGAAACTAGTAGCTTATAGCCTCCTAACTTATTATATATACTAAAGCCTATATAAAGTCTTCTATATATATATAGTAAATTAATAATAAGGCCTATAAGAACCCCGCTTCTAATATAACTCTAAAAGCTTAATTCTTTAAGCTTTAGTCTTATAAATTAATTAAAGTTATTACTTATTTTACCTGACTTATTATTCTTATTATATTTAATTATATTAAATATATCTTATTATATTAGCTTTAATAAACTAAAGTAGGATAAAAATTAAGTAAATAGGGATATAGTAGTATATAGGATTCAGAGTCTTAAACTTAAGTTTCTTAGCCTTAAAGATACTAATTATTTTAGCAGGTAAGAAATAATAGACTTAATTAATAGAAATTAGCTATATTTAGCATTTTAATAAGAAGAGAGTTTAGTCTTTTAAGCTAGCTTTAAAGAGGCCTCTAAGGCACTTATAATAATAATTATAGAAGTATAGGCTTTTTACTATATTAAAAGAGGCAAACTGCTTATAGCAGCTAATATATATTAATATTCTAAGATAACTTTAAGTAGCTACTTAGAGTGAGAACTCTAGCTGGCTAGGCTCTCTATTCTTAGAATAGCTATTATAGGCGGCTGCTAACTTAGTGAGATAGTTATTATTAATTCTAGTATCTTTAATTTAATCTAAAGGCTAAGTAGTAATAGGTCTTAAGTGGAAATTAAGCGCGAGTTATTAATCTTATGCAGTTATATCTTTAGCTAATATAGTTATATTAATTATCTTACTATTAGATATAATTACTTTAGTAATACTAATATATATCTATTAATCTAAAAGGAGAGACTTAAGAGCAGCCAGTTTAGAGTTATATAAAATAATTGCCGCATTAGTATTAAGTATATTATCCTCTTACTTCTTTCTCTTCTGATTGCTAAGTAGTTCTTAAAGGTCCTCTTGCTAGCACTAGATCACGAGATAAAGCCTAGTATTATCGAGTCCGGAAAGGTCTATTGCGATATCAAGAGCGCGGCCGCCAGTCGAGCAGATAGGCTTGAGGAAAGAAGGAGAAGGTTGCGAAGAGGATTGAATCTGTGAGGAATGGAGAAGCGAGAAAAGCTTGCACTGCGCAGTTGAAAGATTACTACATATACGTACGGTACTCAGGTGGCAGCCCCTATGACGGCGAATGACCTAAAAATACCTGATACGTGGCCAATGAAGTGTTCTTAATAAGGTAGGTAAGGTAGGGAGTAAGGTAGGCAGTAGGCAGTACCTTAGGCAGGATGATTCGTTCACAAATCGTGAGTTGCTCCTTTCGCTTTGACGGAAACACCCAGCTGCATTGCCCCCTCTTTACCAGCTGGCTGAAGCTTGGTCAGATATTGTTAAGAAAAGTCAAGATGCTTTCAAGAATAGGCTTTTCAGGTAAAGAAGCAGTACCGTGGGCCTCCGTGTTGCCAATGATGCGGGTGACAAGTTTGTGAACGTTGGGCTGTCAGTTGATGCCATCGCAAGTCCGATCAGACTTCTACCATGTTGTCGTAGAGGATGGAACCATCGATGTTGTGGTCGAAACTGTCTTCAAACTCGGATACCTCTCGACGATTGAAACTGATCAAGGAGCTTTCTCTTCAAGGATCGTCTCGGCGTCGGCATTGATTCCTGAGTGAATCCTGACACTGGACCAGCATACGGGGCACGAAAGCAGAACAGGGACGAGGACGGAGTTCATCGCAAAGACGTCACGAGCAACCTAGCAGGGAGTGTCGCTTTCGAGTATCTCTGTTAATTAGCGAGGCTTGTTGTATTATTGGCTTGTTGTATTATTGTGGCGGGCGGGTTGCCGAACAACTTTCGACACAAGCCCGCACCGCTTTATGTGGAAAGGTTGATTGTACTCCTTCTTTCAATTGGAAGTCAGACCGGCTTACATTCTATGCCCAGCTTCTCTCACTTCGTGTGACCTTTGAAAAGTATTGCTCAATACCAAACTCCGTAAGATAGTCTCTCCCTTCTACCAAGTCACCCAGCGCAATACTGGCCTAGTCATCCGCCGTCTCCTTGCGTTGTCTTCTGTTCTGCTACCCAATGTTCTCCCACGCCAGCTTTTGGCAGTACATCTGCTCACGTTGCTCTTTGTTGGGCCTCCCAGTCTTGAACACGCCCACGTCGGCATCACTCAACTCCCGCCCGCTTTCGTACCTCCCATCAATCCGACACTGAAATCGGTGCCTGATGTGTCCGCCATGGAAAGGAGTCGGTTGAAGGCCAGTGTGCTGTTTGTGGCGCGAAGATTCTCAACAGTTGAAAGGTGCTTCGCGACGAGATGCCACCTCTAGCATTCCATGCACCTTAAAAAAAGCAGGCTAAACAGCACTTGCGCCTTCGTCCCAAGACTCCGCAATATCTACGCCTCTAGCTTCCAGATGTTGAGTGAGGCACTGTTCAGAGGCGATTGAACCGGCAGCGTTTGCAAGCCATGATGTGACACTGTACACACTCAAACACATAGTTGGGAAGCATATCGTTGCACTCCTCGCACTCATGTCGACCACCGCGAAATCTCCACTCAACGTGGTTACACTCATGATTCTGCTCCAGATGTTCCATTTCTCTCTGGATCAACTCCTCTCGCATGGCTTCTCGAACTTGGTTCCCATCTCTTTCCACGACAGAGCGAGCTCTAGCTCGAAGCCGGGCGGGAGCCCATTCATCGCAGGCGCATTGTTTCCACTGCATGCCGCAAAGATAACAAAATTGACCACCGCATCGGCAGGCTGGAAGGTGGCGGAGTTAGTATCGAGAAACACTATAGAATGCGGTCGATGAAACTTACTTATATGGTGACATCCATGGTTAAGTTCAACGATTCTGCCGCATGAAAAGCAACGTTGCCAGTGATTATCCACAGCTAGCCGCTCAAGCTCCTGCGTCGCCTCGTCATGTGGGCAGTCGCCTCGATGGGAGGGCCCTTTGCAGACGCAGCAAGTTGTGCTCTGACATTTAACGCAGTGTGCGACGTCGTCCTTGATGAATTGAACCGGCACAAAGGTAGAGCAAGTCTTCTCGTGACAATACGTTCGGTTCGGAGTATCGAGTTCCACTTGCTTTGCTTTAAAGACCCCGACGACATTTGGGCGCAGGAAGATGCGGTTTTCTTCGATAGGAATCGGCATTTTGCAGCATCGAGGAGGAAACAAGGACTCGTCTTCGATGCATGCTTCGAACAATGTTGTAAGGCAGCTGCGGCAATATTCATGAGAGCAAGGGCATCGGGCGAGGTCGAAGAAGCTGTGCTGCTCGTGACAGCTGATGCACTTCGAGGTGGGATGAACCCGACCGGCAGCCCATGCTGAGGATTCTGGCTGGCCGGTTAGATTCTCAGTGGAGCCAACGTACAATGCTTCCAGTTTGTCTAGGAGTTCGTCGTCGAGCATAATGTTGTTGTTCTCGCTCTGGGTTGCAGAAGGTGTAGGCTGGCCTTCCTCCAAGACGGCGGCGAGCTGCCGGTCTCTTGCAATTTGGTCCTCCATAACCATATTGGCGTCAATGAACTGTCCATCCCATTTGACTGCCTCGGCGATGCTTAAACACATCTTTCGATCCGAAAGGAGGCACTCAATGGCCGCGAACTCGCCCCTGCACGCATCGATCGCGGTGATTGTGTCCGAGATGGTGCCTTCTGGCTCTTTGCCCTTGCATGCGCTACTGCTGAGTATTTCTTCGAGGTCGTCTTGCTGAAGCTGAATGACCAGGCGAAGGGAGTCTTCATCGATGCCAGAGAGGTCCATGACCGAGAACATTGTGGCAGCTGGAGAAAGAGGCGACGGAAAGCAACAAGGTTGCTGGAAAGTTGCAATCTTCGACAAGACTACCTGAGCCAGGACGCAAGCTTTCGCAGGTGAAGAAATTTTCAGTTGTAAGGTAATGAAGATCAATTCCCAGACAAACGCGCAGCTGCCCACGTGCCGTAGATGTCGATGCGTCTCGCACCTTGCCAGCTGTCAAAGAACGGGAGGGTGCATTTGCGAAGACACGTCCAGCCTGGAATGCGAGTGGAGATCCTGTAACGCTGGTACAATATTGGAATAACCCCCAAAACGAATACTAAGATAACTTTATTTATCCATAGTCGTTATCCTATTCTTATATTGATGTTTGAATTAGGATATGGGGGTCGATGACCGCGAACAGCCGACACTGCTTGGTGATGACGTTCCCCGTGTTTCTTCCACCCGCTTGCCTGGTTACGTTTTGCGAGGTCAATCCCAGCATAGCACGGAGAAACCCATGGGTATTATACTCAATACGCGTTATCTACCTCTTAGGTATATCGTCTTTTCGTCGCAGGAGTTGGTGAACGCTCGGCGGCGGGATGATCTCGTCAAGCCCCGTCAAATTCATTCACTATATCGCCGTAGTTGATGGAACCATCGCGCCTTGCGGACGAGGCTGTCTAGGAACCCGGTTTTCTCTCAATCATTGGGGAATTGGATGGCAGTCAGGGATCGTCTCGATTGCTTCACTGTGAATGATTGGCGAGGCGCCTGACCAGCCTCTGCCGTATGTGAAGCGGATTTGTTTCCCTTCACAAATCGTTCGAGTAAAGGCGCCCATGAAGCTGCAAGCAATATCGGCAAGGTCTGAATTCGTGATTTCGTAGCTTTTAATCGCCGTGGTAAAAAAGATGTAGTTCAGGTTGCGAATTCCGTTATCGAGTGCCTGTAGTATCTTGTTGTACAAATGGGTATCCGGGCTTCCTGGTTGCGGTCGGCAGCTACATCATTGTCGGGCTTAGAAGAGTCATTTGTCCTCGCTGCTTTCCTAGGACGGATGGCCGTATCGTTGTTTTCGTCCAATGCTTGACTATCGCCGTTCTCTGCTGCGTCGCGCTTTCGCTTGGGCGGGCTCGAAGGTTTGCGAGGGCTTCGTCCACAATGCCCACAGCTGTCGCTTGCCGCGCTCTTTCGTGGGACCATTGTTGATCGTCAAAGTTTTGGAAGACCGGTAACAAAGTTCGGTATAGAAAAGAACAAGGGAACTGACATGGTCCTGAAGAAAAGAGCGCGTTGGGTAGATAAGGTTTGGAAGAATATCTCACGCGTCCCCAACGCGTAAAGCTTAGATATATGTTCTGCCGGCACGAAATCAGAGTCCCGTTGTGGCGCACGTACAGCCTTCTTGTGGGGCTTAAAGTGATCACATCCGTAGTAGTACACAAGTAGTATGTTGAGAGGTGGCTTGATTGATCTAAGTTACAGCTGTGAGCCTAGTGCCTATAGGCCCCTCCTAGTCTAGTAGATACCACTTGCCATATAGCCAGCTAATAGACTCCCTAAGACCTCTTTTTATAGTATTAACTATAATACCTAATAATACTAAANTTATNCCTTANTAGTCTATTATATAATAAGTAAATATAGCCTTATCTCCTNTTATTATNCCCTATNTTATAATTTATATATTCTNNTATCTTAATANCTATAACTATNTAATATCTCTTAACTTCTTAATATTCTATAGTANTATTATTTCNAGCNTTTATAAAGGCTNTTTATATACTTATATNNTTATTANTTAANTTAANTATTCTTANGTATATTANTAGCNTNTTAATCTTNTAAATTATAAGACTCTAATATCTCTATNTCTTTNTATAGTTATAAAGAGNCTAAGTNNTATATATTTAGTNTAAAANGCNNTAAATAGTTATATTATAATATATATAATTTNAAGTTATNTATATATAGCTTTTATTTTAAANTAAGTAAATATAAGCTTTTAATTTAATAANATANTATTAAGNCTTATTAGANTATAATAAATAANTTCCNNTATAACTTATAGAACTTTTNTTTTTAACTTATTTATTTTATTNTATTTTTCNTANANTANGGANCTAANTTTAATTTTATAAACCTTAANTANTTTATTTTTANTAGCTCTTTNTATANATTATATAGCTANNTTATTATAGAGTTTATTAAATATATTAANTTANTTTAAGTTTACTTCTTANCTTATTTTCTTAATAATATTNTATTNTTTTAANAGNTNTTTANNCTTATTAATACTTAAATATTTTAAGAAGNGTTTAAAACTATANAGNGCTTTAATAAAGAANNTCNTTAAACTCTAAATATAGNANGTATTTAAATTTACTAATATCTAAGANACTGCCTTATTCTAGTTTTTAAGTAATTCTNTATTTTANTTAANTNCNTANTTTATTANTTAGNATTTAANTAATTAAATATATCTCTTTATTANGCTANTTAATTAGNGATATAAAACNNGTTTATATATTAGTTATATANTATATTTCTCTATAATTAAGATAAAATAGAGATTTGCAAAATAACTGCTATTATCTATATAAATAACTTTTAGCTACTTAAAGATTACCTTTTATTTAGTTTCTTAAGTATTTATAACTTTATTACTTATAGTATTAATATAGGCATTACTACTAAGCTATTTAATTAGGTAATTAACTATAATAAGAATATAGTTCTTTCTAGAGGCAGATCTTAGGATAATAGGCCTTAAATAGTCTATAGCTATTATTTCCTAAGGGCCTAGTGCTTTTATTCCTCTAAATATACTTTATAAGATCTATAGGGTAATTTATTAATATATTAGATAAAATAGGCAGTAATAACTAATATCTCTAACTCTTAAGAGCTAGTAGAGTTTCCTTTTTAGTATATAAAGAGTAATAGTATTAGTAAAGTGGCTGCAGGTATTATAAGCTTATTAGAAGATATCTAGCACTTTATTTTCTACTATATATTTTATTAAAGATTTATTAATCTTAGTAAAGTAAAGAATATTATTTTTAATTTAATAATATAGTATCTTTTATCTTACTAGCTTTCTTTTTTTTATAAAGAATTTCTAACTTATTCTTTAATAAATAGGCTATAATCTCTAAGTATTATAGGGATTTATACTAGCTTTTTAGGCTTTTATTTAAATAGTTTTAAAGTAGGCTCTCTACTAGTTTGCCTCCTAAGAGTATGTAATTTTCTATTAAAGTTAGTATTTCTAAGTTAGGTCTAATATAGCTAATAAAAACTTTAAAAGCTATTTAATAAGTAATCTTTAAGGCTTCTTCCTATAGTATATCTAGAAATTATAATATTCTATTAGTAACTTATGTTACTTTTATAGTATTTAGTTAGTAGATATACTTTATATTAAATTCCCTTAGAATATTAATTTACTTACTAACCTTTTTATAGACTTTACTTAAGTTTCTTATTAAGTTTATAATTCTCTTATAATTAATATATATCTTAATAAGGTATAGGGAGTAGTCTATTAATTAAGTATATTCTTTTAGGGTATATATTATTAAGAGTATTTCTTTTTTAAGTATTAAGTATCTTTTCTCTATATTATTAAGTTTGCCTAATAGCTATATAATAATCTATATAATATAAAAGTTCTTATTTATAATAGCTAATAGGAACAAACCTAACTAAAGGTCTGAAATCAGTATATTATATTTAAATAGATCTTCCTGTCTAAACAAGCTAACCGATTTAAGCTATTAACCTCTCTTATATATAACCTACTAATCTATCTTATCTATTTAAACCACTTAATAACTCCCCCCCACTAAAATACTCAGCTTATCCTAAGTAATAATTTATTTAAAGTAATATTTAAGCCGCTGCCGCTAAATCTATATTCTTATTATTAATCTTATCTAAGTTAGTCTTATTCTCTATATTCTTATTCTCTTTCTTAATTAGATATTTCTCTATCTTAGTTATAAGATCTTATAAGATACTTCTAAGTACTAAGTTATTTGCTGCAGTTAATTATATCTATCTTATTATACCGCGACTTTCTTATATAATTTTATTAGAGTAAAGGTAATATTTAAGTAATTAGTTATATGTAATATGCAATCTTATACTAACTTACTTATAAATCTTATTATCTATATTAAGTAGAGCTACTGCGCCCTAAATTCTATTAATAATATAGCTAAAGATATTAGTTATCTATACTAGTATTTCTTTAATTAGTTTTATTTATATAATAGATAACTTTCCTAACTACTTAACCTATTCCTTTATATCCTTAAACTTATTGCCTATGCCTTTACTATACTTATAGATATATTAGGCTGCGATGCGCTCCTGATCTCTCTGACAGATTAGTTAGGCTATCTTCTCTATAAGGTTCTTAATTACTAATTTTTCTATTGCCTTATTATTATTATTACCTACTATTATACCTACTAAATTAAGCTAAGTATTATCTATATAAAAGTCCTTTCTAATAATTATCTTAGTAATTTTAACTTATTACTTAGTAATTCTAAATATAAGCTTAAAGACTAGTTTAATATGCTAGATATCCTATATTACTATTGCTAATTAAATTAAATAGATAGTTAATAGGACTTTCTTTACTAGCATTTCATAGCTCTTATTCTATTTAATATATTAGATCTTATTTTATATATTTAAATTATAGTTTGCTATAAGTTTAATTATTATATTAAGTAGAATTAATTATTATAATACCTTTAATAGCATATTATAGTTTATTATATTAGATTAAAAGAATATATATACTGCTAAAGTATATAGCAGTCTTAGAAGCAGGATATAATAGACTCTATTAGGGTCCTGTTTTATAAAATTATTACACTTATATAGTAATTTAGTTATAGTTTTCTAGCCTCCCTATATAATAACTAATTTAGCTAATAAAACCGACAGGTGCTTTATCTCTTTAATAAAATCTTTATAAAGCACTCTGTTTTTAGCTAATATAAGGTTAAAAAACTGCATAATTTTCTTTACTATAAATTTATATTTAAAGTTTAATTTGTTATTAGCAGTGCTTTATATCTTTTTAATTAACTTTATATCTTTCTTTATTCAGTTAATATAATAAATATCCTTAATAATTTCAGAGTTAGTATTATTATTAATTTTAATATATTGCCTCTTTTTACTAGATAAGAATAGGTTAGATAAACTCTTTCCCTAAGGCATTACTAGCAGCTTGCCAGGTTTAACTATATTAATAGTTAATATAGTAGGCTAGTTATATTCTTTATATTCTTTATATTATTTAAGTGATATTATTTATAATATTTTTAAAAGAAAAAAAGAGAGAAAAATTTTTTATCTAAAGTAAAGAGGTATTATACCGCATCCTCTTAATAGCTGCTAATAGCTATTTTTTACTAATAATCTCATTCTCATCTCACTTTTGCCTTAATTCGCATAGTAGAATAATTAGGTTTATTTTAAGAATAATATTAACCTCTTTAAATAGCTTCAGTTTATTTCCTAATTCTTTATTTATAATAGTATACTTTAATTTATATTATTATATTAATTTATCTATTAACTATATAAGCTATTATCTCTTAATCTAGAAGTTATACTTAGAGCCAAATCCCTTCTAATAAACTAAGTATTTAATTTAGGGGTTTTATTCTTATTTATTTACTCTCCTCTTAACTAGCTTTTTAATCTTATACTTATTTTATTCTTAAATTAAGCCAGGTTCTTTAACTTTTCTATTATATAGATCGCCTCTAGCCAGGTTTAGATATAAGTATATAATAGATATAATATTATATATGCCCTATTTATCTAGTATAGCCAGTCTATAGGCTAATTATCTAATTTTCTTAGTCACTTAAAATAGCCCGGCTCGCTATAGTGATCACTTTTAAAGTAGTTTTCCAGGCAGGTTAAATCCCCTATATAATTGCAAGTAGACCTTATCCCTAACCTAGAATTTAATATCTTTATATATCCTATTATATACTATTTTTATCTCTACTATTGCGAATTTAATAAAATGTCTTGCTTTATTTGTATATAACTATCTTATTATATTAAGCATATCTTAGTCTAACTTATTATTATATTTAATAAGGTCTAATATAATATTTAGTTTAAATCTAAATAATAGCTTATTTAATAATCTANTAATTAGTCTTAATAAACTATTATTTAANNNNAANTATAATATAAANATAACCTNTATNTAANGCATATCTAACTTAAATATATAAAAGTATAATNNAATCTTAATANTTTAGTTCTTTTACTTAGATAGGNTATTTATTTANNGGTAATAGCTTATANTAAACCTTAATATTATATNTANNACTATNAAAATTNCTCTCNANAGATCTNCTNTAAACTTTNGATCTTAATNNCTAATTATNACTTTTAATATGCNNTAGTNATATAGTAGTAGTNATCTTATAAAGATNTTTGCCTATTTAGNGGCTATATANTTAATATATCTANGTATTAGTATAGTCTTTTTTTAACTATTTATATAATACTATTATTATAGTATTNAAATTATATATATAATCTTATATNCTTTAGAAGGATTATTNNNCTANTANTTTAAATAAGCTAACTATAAAGTCTATTATAACTATATAAAATAGTTATANNAGAGTTTAAATANGGTNTANTTAACTTAAAGTCTTNTATCTATTAATAGAGTTTATAATATACTTCTAATAATATTNNANCTATTTTNTAACTTATNTTATTATATTATNAAATATTAANCTNTNTAGTNTNGCTATATATTTTACTATTCCTATATAATAGTTTTTATTATATATNACTAGNAGAATATNTTTAATATAGTCTTTANGNATATAAAGANACTTTNAGCCTANTAAGTCTNNTATATAGAGGAGGCTGTTTTTAACTAAGAATAGTTNGCCTANATAAATCTTAGACCTTTTTACTATATTCCCNACTTTAATTTNCTTAGTNAGCGCAAATACTAAGTATCTNTAATTTACTAANNTATTTATAACTNTATTTATTCTNTAGTTACTTANGTAATTCTTAATAAANTTTNTNCTAAGCTTATCTAATATTTCTANTAATAATATTATANAAAATNNAATATTCTTATTAATATTATTTAATTTGCTNACTNNTTAAGCAGGATGCTTTATTTCTTCTATNTTTACTAGAAGTCTAAATAATANNTCTAGAANTATATTTAGTTTTCNTNNNATATATCTAATATNNAAATTNAATTAGCTTANATATATTAATAAGGCTATTAGTCTCTANTTTGCNTTAATAATATTTAATATTAATATATTTATTTAGTTTATAATACCTCTTATTATTATATAGTNTATTAAAATAATAACTTTACTAANTATANATTATANTATTATATATAGCTTCTANNAAGACTATANTAAATAANCTANCTCTAGCTNTATTAGTTTATATTATTATTTAGCTTTANATAATAGCNTNCTTAAGAAAAGAANTAGCTAGNTTTAGTTTACTANTANTATCTTTCTATTCTATTTATTACTATTAATATANAATATAAATAATCCTATATTATAGCTGCTNATATNTANTTTAAAGAAAGTTAGNTATANTANGTTATAATAATATAGNNTTATTTCTTATATTAAATANCTCTAAAGTATCTTAAATAANTCNTACTCTGCANGACTTNGATTAAAANTNACTTTTACTATTCTTATTAAATAAGTAAACTTATTTATATACTTAGTTANTTAANTTATTTTCTTTACTTNTNNAANAAGAGCTATCTTTCTCTTTTCTAATANTTNTNCTTTTATTTAGAAACTTANTATAAATTATTATAAAAATATTNCTATTNTAAGNTAGTTTTNTANATATANTANTAAAAGTAGNATCTTAATCTTAGCTANAGAATTAATNTNATTTTAAGTAGTTATAAGNCTAAATATATTAANNTTAAAGCTAAGTAATCTTATTAAANAGTATTTTATAAAAGACTTTATTAGTAATAATATTATATATATTTTATTAAACTTTCCTAATACTTAGGCTAAATACTTATAGTATTTCTTAAAAGTGTTACTAAAAATAACTATATTATTAATATATACTTATATATAGGCTCTATATTTATATAGTTATTAGTCTATAAATCTCTATATATAGAATAGGCTNTTTTTAAAACCTATTAATATAATATAGCTCTTTTNTAATCCTCTAGGACTNANTATAACTATTNTATTTTAATACTNTATTAATANAGGCAATTAATAAAAGAAACNTATTATATTTACTATACTTAGCNACTTCTTNTTATATAGNAAAGTAATTATCTCTTNNTATAATAGGATAGGGTAGATATCTAGTATAGCTATACTATTTANTTANTATAGATTAATTACTATATAGGATTTTCTCTTTTTATTAACTATATGCTAAANTATAAAGANTAGNTAANTAAATAGTATTAGCTTAGTTATCTAGCTTATCTTTTCTTAGCTATAGAGCTTATTATATATCTTATNTAATATATATTAATCTTNTACTNTTAGTANATATATTTTTAATATTAGCTTNTNATTTTANTAATTATNNACTANATTAATTCTTATTTTATCCTNTTTATTTATTAANACTATNCCNCTATNNNNCTATATATTAAAAGAGTTAATTAGTTCTCNTATTTTTTTTTATCTNANTTTATTTATATAAGTATATATNNACTNTAACTATTAATTTTTCCTTANGTATATTANTTAGTTATAAGACTCTAAGAGTTAGATATTTATATANNANGTTATTANATACTATTATTNCNTATATTATACTATCTANTTTATTCTTATTAGNTATAAGAATNCTTTCTATATTACTATTTATATAGCTATCTTTANTAGCTTCTTAAGNANATACTATAAATATATATACTTTTAACTAAGANACTTAATATGCNCTNTTATTATTAAAATTATTAATTATANCTAGCTTTTACTTNTATTAAAAATNNATANGTTTATTANAATTATTAATAANTATTATAAAGCCTATNNCTTTAGTTATTTCTNNTATATCTAATATAAATATATAGTNTAANNGANTATATATATATANTATAAATAAGTATACTTATTTANAAAAATATANGTTATATTTATTTAAGTTAGAGTATTTTACTTTAACTTATTATATTATATAAAGTATAATACTTATATATTTTATTATTATAACTCTTCTAATTAGTTTCTTTAGTTTAGACTAGAATATAAATAGCACTCTGGTATTATAGCTAGATCTAATTTATAAATATCTTTATCTAATTAGAATATTTATATTAAATTTATTTAGGAAGTTTATACTAAGTAGTATATTTAGTGCTAGTGCATTTATTAGCTATGCTTTAATAATAAAATAAGTTTAGACTAGTTTATAATATACTTACCCTAAAAAATAGAAGTTAAACCTGACTTTTTCTATTAATATAGCAGATTTATTTATATTATATATTATTTTATATTAATTTAAAGAGAAGTAAATAGTGTTTTTTAAGTGCTTCTTTATTTAGTCTCTATTAATAAGTATATTTAAATAACCTGAGTCTACTGCTGCTATTATCTTTATACTATTAGGTTTAAAGGCTAGGTTAATTTTATAATAGCTATATTAATTAAACAGGTTCTTAGTTATCTTTTCTTTAATTACTTTAATAACTTAGTTATTATAGATAAATATATTTACTTGTATATTACTATTATTTTTATTATCTAAAAGGCTTAATACTATATTAGTCTTAGTTATATTTACTTAGTTAGATATAATCTTTAGTATTATATATATATTTCTATATATATGCGCTATTAATTAAGATTATCTTATAAAATACTATCTATATTTTAAATATATTATCTTTCTATCTAATAAAATTAGTAGGTTAGATTATCTGTCTTTATTAAAGAGTAGGGTTTAAGTTAGTAGTTTTAAATAGTTTAATTATTTTATTAAGGAACTTAGATAGTAAGAAGTGTTATTTATATTATTACTTAAAGTAGTAAGAGTAATAATATTTACTTTATAGCTCTTATTCTTCTTATTTAATATTTAGAATTTATTAACTATATATTATCTCTAGGCTTATAAGTCTACTTCTATCTTTGCAATTTCTTTATTATTAATCTTAATATATATATTATCTAATTCTCTTATAATATATACTTAGCTATCTTGCCTTATAAGAGTCTATTAATAGTAAGTATTATATTATTAATTTAGCTATTTCTAGTAATAAAATTATCCTCTATAGAACTATCTTATAGAATAATCTCTATACTTAAAAGTCAGACTATAACTTTATTTATAATTAAAGCGCTAATTATTATATTAATTTTTATTATAACTACTCTAATTACTATATTCTTAATATCTATAATTTTAGAATCCCTGGCTAAAGCCTCTATTATACTAGCTAGTATATTTATAGTTATTTTAGCTGCTTAGTTAATATAGAATAGCACTTTAATATCTGCTGCCTATATTTTATTTATAGTAGGTATATTCTATTATATTCTTATCTTTATTCTAATTATATATAATAGCTTAGTTAGGTATATTATAAAAAATATCAGGTTTCCTCTAATATTATTATATTATTTTAGTATTAAATAATAATTTTTTTTAATATAGCTCTATAAGCCTTTACTTTATTCTTTAGATAGTCTAAGTACTCTATTAAAGCTATATTATTTAATAATTTAAAAACTAATTTATAAAGTCTATTATTAATATATAAGTAGATCTAAGATAAATATTACTATATAATATTAAAACTAGCGGCCTTTATAATATAAACTAATTTAGATTCTTATTACTTAATATTATATCTATTAATATAATCTATTTCTATATAACCTATAGCTTCTAACTTATATAATATATTAACTTTATTTATATAGAATTATCTAAGTAATACTTATAACTATCTATTAAGACTTAATTTTATAGTATCTTATTTTACTATTAATAATATAATTTACTAAGAGGTAGCTTTTTCTTAGAAGAGTTAGTTAAGGCTAATATAGATAAATTTAATGCATTTAGGGGTAGATATATTCTCCTAGATATTATTAATAAATAAGTTAATATTTCTCTAAATTATATTACTATCTTACTATATTATATCCTTTTTTTTATAAGTAATATTAAGTTTTAGATTAAATAGTCTAATCTTAGTTAGTTTCTATTTATTATAAATTTATTATTCTTATTAAATTAGATAGATTATATCTCTTTATTAGAGCAGTCCTATAAAAAGTTATTAAAATTACTTATTACTTAGCTATATTATTAGTACTAGAGTAGGGGCTAGGTTTAGCGGATTATTTAAAACTACTAGTCCTAAAGAAATAGCAGTTATTATCTTAGATTATTCTAGTAATAAGGAAATTATATAAATGCATTTATTAATTAGTAGTAAGCTATTTATATTAATTAGAATAATTAGAGTTAGAAAGAATAGAAATAAGAATTTAGTTTAGTATTTTAGTTAAAATAGATAAAGAGGATTTTTTAAAAAGTTATATTTCTTTCTTACTCCTAAGAATATATAATATAAATTAAATAGACTTACTTATAGTAATATAATAATATCTTTTAATAAGTTATTACTTAGTATTATTTAGTTTAGGTAGGAGTTAACTTTCTTATTTAAAGTCTTTATAATAGGTCTAATATTTTAATTTAGCAAAGCTTGTAATATATTAATTAAGGAAGTAAAGAGTGCTAAATCTAAGGAAATAAATAGCAGTTTATTTACTGCTGCCTTTAGTAGGGAATAGTTAATTTAATAAGATAGGATAAATAAGTTATATTATTTATCTTACTAGTTTAGATAATATAATAATTATATATAACTTAGCTAGTATAGTAGTTATATATTTAGATATAAGAATCTAATATATAAGTCCCTATTTAAGTTTAGAGGTTCTATTAAATATATTTATTAATATAAGTCTAGTAATAATAGCTCTATTTTAATAGATTAAATTCATTGCCTAATACTATTTAAACTATATAGTTCTTTTATTAGTTAATTAAATAATAGTATTTAAAGTTAAAGTTATAAAAATATACTTAGTATTAAAGTTTCTATTAGATCTTATATTCTCTACTATTTAATAAATATAGTAAAGATTTATTTTACTTTAAGCTACTTAATTAGAAATAATAGGGGTTTCTATAGTTTAATTTATTATAAGCTCTTATATTTCTTATTTATTAATATATTAAAATAGGGATATTATATAAATAGAAAGTTAGCCAGGTCTTAGCTTATTTATATTAAATAGCAGTTTTAATAGATTAGTTCTTATAGTTTATTTTACTTACTTAATATTTTAATAAAATAATAATAAATAATAAATTTAAATAATATAAAATAAAATAATATTATTATAGGACTATTATAGTTAATTACTACTAATTAATAGGAATAAACCTAACTAAAGATCTGAAATTAGTATATTATATTTAGATAAGTTTTCCTATTTAAATAGGCTAACTAATTTAAGCTATTAACCTCTCTTACATATAACTTATTAGTCTATTTTATCTACCTAAACTACCTAAACTACTTAATATATAGGCAGCTTATATAGAGCTTATAAATAAGACTAATATAAGTAAAAAAAGCTATTAAAAAGAATAAGATAAGAATTAATAAAAATAATATATACTTAGATTTAATTTTATTTATAATTTAACTTAGTTAAGACACTTTAGCTATTATTACTATATTATTTTTATTAAATTCTATAGTCTAAGAGGTATAATAGCTAGTCTATAACTTAGCTAGTAATAAGTCTATAATAAATATACTTACTACTTATAATTATATTACTTATCTAATAATAAGAGCTCTAAGCCTTAATATAAGATAGTTTTATAAGCTGGTTTTCTTAAAAGTAATAAAAGAACTCCTTATATACTTTATAGCTATAATATATTATTCTTATATACTTAACCCCGCTTTATTAGCTAATTAAATCTATAACTTCTCTAAATAACTAGCTGCTAGGGATTAGCTATTTTAAAATAACCTCACTCTAATAGGCAAGCTAAATATATATAATATTAAAACTTATATAGATAAAGGCACTCTATTTAGGGGCTGCTTGGTTCTAATCTTATCTTTACTTAATATTAAAATATAAATAATAGAATATCTAAAACCTGCCTTTAATATTAAAAATAAAGCTTATAAAACCTCTTATAATACTAATATTAAGCCTTAAATTATAAATAAGTACTATTAAGATACTCTGCTTTATAGTAGGAAACCTGCGGACTAAATATAAAGAGTGACTATAGAACTAAACTGCTTATTAGGAAATAGCCTTATCTAGCTACTATTTATAAAAAAGGCAGCTCTAATAAATAAAAAAGGCTTTAAAAACCTATAAGAGTATATTAATAAGTATTTTAAAGAGTAAGAGAATATAAGCTAAGAATAGAAAAGATAAGAGAAATATATTTAAAAATAAGAAAAAAAAGATAATAATAATACTATAATAATTACTAAAAAGCACCTTAAAAGCTAAAGAGAATTAGAAGCAAGCCTTAAAGAGTAAACTAATAGCTTAAAAAGTGCCTTAAGAAGATAAAGAGAGCTTAAAAGTTATAAAGAGTAATATAAAGAAAGAGAAGAATAATATTAAATTAGAGGAAATAAATATAAATAGTAGTATATTCTTAGATAGAGATATAGACTTATTAGAGGTATTTAAGTACTTAAGAGTAAATATATAAGCTATTACTATTTAGCTTCTAGACTTAAATATACTTAGAATTAAATTACTATTAATTTATATAGGAACTTAAGAAATTAAAATCTATCTCTTAATTTACTAAAAAATAGCCTCTTTATACTAACTTATAGAGGAGCCTATAGAATTAGTAGTTTTATAATTTAAATATAGTAATATTATTCTTAAGAATATAGCTAAGATATTATAAAATAAAATATAAGTAATATATCTTTATTATACTTATAGAAATTACTTTATCTCCTAACTTAAGAATATTAAAATAATAAATCTTATTTAATATTATATTTTATTATACTTAGGAGCTATTTTAATCTACTAAAGGCAGAAATAGTATAATTGCTTAAAAAGGAGTTTTATTAATAGTATTTTCCTATAGATATAATACTTAGGTTTTATTAAGCCTTATAATTCTAAATAAGCAGTAATTACTCTTTTTATTAATAAAGAAAACCTAGCTTTAAAAGCTTAATAAAAATATGCCTTAAAATTATAACTATAAAAGCTAGCTAAAACTTTAATATTAAAGCCTAAAGTATATTAAGTAATATATAATTATTAAAATATTAATACTATTTTAGTTAAGTTAAGATATTTATATTATAACTTAGAAATAAATATAAACTTAATTTATTATAAATAGCTAAAGATCTTCTCTTAAATAAATATATTAAATAGATTTTAAAGTATTAGGATTTACTTTTTAAACTAATATAAAACTAGATTCTTTATATTAAATAGAATATAAGTTTATAATAATATAGCTTAAGAACTAATAAACTTCTTAAATATATATACTTATTTTAATAATTTAGTATTTAATTATCTATTTTTAGAAAGGGGGGAAGAACTCCTTTCTATTCTTAGCTTTATTAATAACCTTAAAATATTTTTTTTTTTTTATATTAATAACTATAATATTATATTAGAAATTTTTATAGATTACTATATATTCTTATAAAAATACTATTTCTTAAAAGTTATATAAGTATTAATCTGCCTATTTAAAGTGAAAATAAAATTATTTATATTAGAAGTTAACTTAGTTAGCTTTAGCTTAGGAAAAAATAATATTAAGCTATTTATTAAGTATTAAGAGAAATTTACTAAGCTTAGAAAATATTTTAAGAATAATTCTTTAAAATTATAGAAAGATATATAAACTTTACTATATCTTACCTCTTTTATAAGAAAATTTATTCTTAGATAATTTAATTTAATATAATAAATAAAAAGAGCTTTCTTTAAATTTATATTAAAACTTATAAAGTCTAGAAAACCTTCTATATAATATAATAAAGTCTAATATAATATATTATATTAGAATAACTTAGCTACTAAGGTATTATAATATATTTACTAAAATATTTAAAAAAATACTACTTTTAGTACTTAATTAAAGATATAATTCTATATTATTATTAATATTTTAAATATTAAAATAAAAAGTATTTTAATCTAAATAGAGAATATTCTAATAAAAGAAGCTATTATAAATAAAAACTTTTATATTATATAAATTATTATATAGCTATTAGGCAAACTTAATAATATAAAGAAGAAATACTTAATATTTAAAAAAGAAATACTCTTAGTAATATATACTTTAAAAAAATATATCTAGTTAATAAACTACTTCCTATATCTTATTAAAATATATATTAACTATAAGAGAATTATAAACTTAATAAGAAATCTAAGTAAAGTCTATAAAAAGGTTAGTAAGTAAATTAATATTTTAGAGGAATTTAATATAAAGTATATTTACTAATTAAATATTATAAAAGTAATATAAGTTACTAATAAAATATTATAACTCTTAGATATACTATAGAAAGAAGCCCTAAAGATTACTTATTAAATAGCTTTTAAAGTTTTTATTAGCTATATTAGACCTAACTTAAAAATACTAACTTTAATAAAAAATTATATACTTTTAGGAGGCGAATTAATAAAAAGCCTACTTTAAAACTATTTAAATAAGAGCTTAAGAAGCTAATATAAATTCTTATAATATTTAAAGATTATAGCTTATTTATTAAGGGATAAGTTAGAAATTCTTTATAAAAAAAGAAAACTAATAAGATAAAAAGTATTATATTATTAGATTAAAAATAATATTTTTTATTTTACTAAGACTAATAAATCTCTAGTAAAATATATAATAAAAAATAAAGTGCTAGATATTTTTTAATAAGCTTATAATATCTATAGCTACTTTACTAATATTATTACTTTTTATATATTAAGAGGGAAACTCTATTAGCCTTTAAGAGTTAGAGATATTAATTATTACTATCTATCCTATCTAATATATTAATAAACTACTTTATAAATCCTATAAAGTATATCTAAGAAAATAAAAGTGCTAGGCCCTTAGGAAATAATAGCTATAGATTACTTAAAGCCTATTATTTTAAGATCTATCTTTAAAAAGAACTATATTCTTATTATAGTTAATTATCTAATTAAATAGCTTAATAATAATATTTATATTAATACTATAAGTAATAAAGTTATAAATACTTAAGAAATTAAATAAAGAGTAATCTTTAAATAGCTAAAGGTTATTTATATAAATAATAATAATTACTTTATAAGTCTTTATTTTATCTTAATTATAGAGAAATATAATATATAATTAATATATAAATTAGTTTTATATTTTTAATTAACTAGCTTAATAAAGAGATATATTTAATTAGTTAAATTCTAATTAATAAAATAAGTAATTAAGTAAAATAAAGAATTACTTAAAAACTAGAATAAAATAATTCTTTTAAATATTAATAAATCTAAATACTTACTATATTTAGAGTTTAAAAACCTTTTTTATTAAAGCTTTTTATAGTTTTAAACTCTTTTTAAAATATTTAAATATTAATAAGATTAAAAACTTTTTAAAAGAATAAGATATTATTAAGAGAATAAGTTAAAAAATAAACTTAGAGTAAGTTAATATATTTAATAAACTCTATAATAGCTTAGCTATATAATCTATAAAAAGAGCTATTAAAAATAAACTAATTAAGATTTATAAAATTAAAATTAGGTTCTTAGTCTAAGAAAAATAAAATAAGATAAATAAATTAAAAAGAAAGTTTTATAAATTATAAAAGAACTTACTTATTATAATTTAATAAGCCTTAATAATATTTTATTAAATTAAAAGCTTATATTTATCTAATTTAAAATAAAAGCTATATATAAATAACTTAAAACTATATATATTATAATATAACTATTTAATACCTTTTAAATTAAATATATAAGACTTAGCCTTTTTATAGCTATAAAAGAGAATAAAAATACTAGAGTCTTATAACTTAAAAGATTAAAAAACTAATAATATACTTAAAAATACTTAACTTAGATAATAAAAAATATAAGTATAATAAAAAGCCTTTATAAAAACTAAAAATAATATTACTATAAAATATTAAAAAGTTAAGAGATATTAAATAATTATAAGTATTAAAATAAGAGAATATATAAATTATAAGATAGAGAATAATAAAAGAAAATAAGGCTATATTTACTTATTATATAATAAATTACTAAAGAATAATTTTAATATTATTAAATATTATAATTAATATTATAAAAAGAGGTCTTAAAAAGTCTATTAGCTAGCTATATAGTAAGCAGTATTTACTAGACTAGGAGGGGCCTATAGGCACTAGGCTTATAGCTATAACTTAGATTAATTAAGCCACCCCTTAATATACTACTTGTGTACTACTACAGGCGTGATCACTTCAGGGCCGGAAGCTATGGAGGAGAGCGGACGGCTTGGTGGAGGGCGGTGTGTGGCGCAGGACCCTACTGTAGGAGCCAAGTTGTGGCTGGAATTTGGTGACACAGCTGTTCTATCCATCTCAAAACAAGGGTCCACTTTTGACGAAACACCACAACTGAAGAACAGCTAGGGAATAAGCACCAGGTCTCTCAAGGATATCCAATGTGTAAATGTAAAAAAGAAAATCAAGTGGAATCTATTGCTTTCCTGGGTCGAGATGTCTATTCCAGTTTATCCGGGGTCTCACCCGTTTTGATACAGCGCCCTGCCAGCCTGCCTGCCCTAATGCCCATACAGTCGTACATATGAAACAACACCCGTCATCGTCGTGATACACCGAGTGGCGTTCTACTTTTGCTCACTCTTGTCCGCCTTGGCCTCAACCTTGAGCTCGCTCCGTAGCTCCGGCTCAACCTCTGCCGCCTTGACCAAGTCATTTTCCGCATCGATCATCTCGCTGGCCTGGTTCTTGTCCAGGCCAGCGGCCTCAGCCGTTTGCTGGCGCTCCTCCTTTTCATCAATATCGTCCACGTCACGCGGTGTCGCGAAGCCCGTGCTCTGGCTTGCTTGGTCCTGCTCCGCCTCGTCCTGGATCAGTTCTTGCTGCTCCCTCAGCACCTCTAGTCGCTGCTTGTTCGTGGCTGCGCCCTCGGCTGAGTGTACCTCGAGCTCAATCTCGTGGTACAGCTCCTCGGGGATTGAAGACAAAACTCCGATGAGGGCGTCGATCTGGCTCGAACCCTCACCTGAACCCTGCCCATACATGAAAGCGTTGCTCAGCACGAGAAGAGTCGAAGGCACACCCTCCTTGAGTCGTAGATCGAGCCAAGTCTGCAAGTCTGTGCGCATCCGGGCGGGCGAGACGCTGTGTGTTCGGATACCACGGGCAGCACACGCCATTTGGAGTTCCAGGACAGTCAGACTGGCCACACCCTCGTAGCTGATAGCCTTATCATCACGCTTGATCTGGCGCATACGATGGCGAATCTGGTATCGGAGCATCATGTCGGTACCAAACGTGTTGAGGTTCATATACCGACACATGGAAACCAACTGTGGCCGGGACAAGTTGTCCAAAGTGAGATCATCTCGGAACACCTTGCAGACCTTGATGACGTCCTGCGCCGTGGGGGCCTCGCCTGTAGATCGGACCTTGCGGAAAAAGTTGGAGAACTCCTCCTTCTGTGCTGTCGCCTGGCTCAGAGGGAGGCCCGTCTCCTTAAGTGTCGTCCGTAGGAAGCCACTGACCTCCTTGCGTGTTGATCGCAAGATGGTGGCCTTGGCGTCCTTGGACTTTTGTGCCTCGAATGTGCTGGGCAGCATGTTGGGGAAGAGTTTGAGGGCCAGGGGTAGGAGTGCTTCGCCCAGGGGAACGATGATGAAGACGGAGAAGGGGATCAGCCGGGCCAGATCCTGAACTGTCCTCTGCAGCTGTTTGTTCTCTCGGCGGGTGAGCTCGTAGCCGGCTGTCATCTTTAGCGCCAGTCGCCAACTGATTTTGACCTCAGTAGCCATAAGCTTGCTTCCGTCCCAGTAGTGATGAGCCTCCTTCTTGACCTTTTGCCAGAGTGTCAACTTCTTCTCCTCCTTCTTCACAACCTCCTTTGCATGTGCGAGGTCCTCCTTTTTGGCTGCAAGATCCGACATATTGGCTTCCTCCTGTGTGGTATCGGTCGCCTTGGCCGCGAGTCCCGCTCCCTCTCCGTCGCGGGCCTTTACATCTTTGTCGTCCTTCTTAGCCGCTGATGAGGTGGAATCCTTCGGGAGGGGCTTCTTAGCGAGCTCGGCGTTGAATCCGGGGGGTGGGCCAGATGTGTGGGCGTCGGGACGATGGTGCTCGGTGCCCATGAACCGCATGGGCATCAATATTGCGAGAGCAGGAATCTTTGCATGGCGACTGACGTGGCGGTTGATCAGGGCGGGGGAAACTCCTCGAGATAAGGCTCTGGCTACGTTGGGTGTCAACACGTCGATTTCTCCACGGCGTCCGCAGGCTCAAGCTGCATCACGGGCTCGCCACTCACCATTTCCTAGGAAGGGGGTCCGAGTGACCGCCCTACGAGCAACGTTGGATGAGGCGCTCATCGCGAGCGGAAGGATCGGGAATGGTTTATCGCGGACGAGAAAATGATGGACGGTGGCAATCCAAAGTAAAAAAGAGTATCGTGAATGGGGAGAAAACAAAGATCAGATAAGGAAGGGAAGGGGAGAAAATGATGAAGGAGGGACGATGGTTGCTCTTTCTGGGCTCTACGGTTACGGCTACGGGACCTGGGATGCGCCTGCTGCCAGCGGAAGAGCTGGGGCTCCGCTTTCCGACCCGGTCGCACGCATCCGTCCGTGTTTTTTCTTGGACGCCCGTTGGTTGCAGCGACGGGAATCACGTGATACGTCAGCACTCAATCAATCTGTTGGGGGCTGTTGGCTGGCTACGCGGCAAGCGGTATCCACTAGACCAGGAGAGGCCTATAGGCACTAGGCTCATAGCTATAACTTAGATTAATTAAGCCACCCCTTAATATATTACTTATATACTACTATAGATATAATTACTTTATAGTAACTTATAATAAGAATAATTTATTAATTCTTTTAATATATAAATATATTATCTTTAATTCTAATAATATATAACTATTTATTTATATTAAAGCCCTTTAAAATAAGTATTTATCTAACTAATATGCTAAGTTAAGAATATTACTATATAATATATTAAAATAGAATTATAAACTATTTTAAAACTATAGGATTAAGAAGCCTTAGAAATTACTAATTATAGAGGGCTTATATAAGCTTTATTACTTTAAAAATAATTACTTAAAGCTAGTAAAAACTCTTATAAACTGTAAAATATAAAAATAATAAAACCTTTAAAATATATCTATTATTATTATAAAACTATTTTAATAGTGCACCTTCTCTAGACTATAAAATAAAAAAGATAATATCTTAAGTTTAAAATTATAAAATTACTTATAAAAAAAACCTAAGTAAATATACTAATTAAGCAGAGAATATTACTATAGTCTCTATAAAGTAAAGATAGAGTATAAAGATATAAACCTAAATATAATAGAGAATAGTAGCTTTAAGAGGAGAGTGCTAGAGAATAATAATAAGATAGTAAATAAGATATAAAGCATAAGAGAGAGTGTAAGAAGACCTGCTAGAGCTTGCCTAAGAAGCTCCTTAGTATAAAGAGGGATTTAGCAAAGCTTCTAGGAGTAGGGAGGAGGGGGCCAGAGACTAGGCAAAAAAAGCAGAGAATATAAAAAAAGTATTAAAAAAAAAGACTTAAAGATTAGTTTAATATTTAGGAAGTAGACTTAGATATAGAGTTATAAATAGAAGGATTATAGCATATAATATTAGAGCCGGCAAGGGGATAGTAATTTATAGCTCTTACTTATTCTTAAATATTTAAACTTTTAGCTCTAAATATAATAAGAAATAAGATCTAGACTTTAGCTTTTTAAAAAAGGCATTTAACTTATTAATTTAAAAAGTGCGCTTTAAATCTGAGGTTTTAGGCTGCTATTTCTAGCTTAAAACCTGCCTTTTACTATAGATACCTACTAAGATATAATAAAATATACTTAAAATATAGCTATAATTATAGCTCTCCTACCTTTAAAATAGTAATATAATATATTATAAATATAACCTAATATTATTAGCCTATAATTCTACTAGTTATTAAAAATTAGCCCTTACTCTTTTAAAATATTATAGGTTTTTAGAAATTACCTTTTACTTTTTATATAGCCTTTTTATTTTCTTTTTAAGAGAACTCTAACCTCTAAAAACTTAATCTTTTATATACTTATCCTAGAACCTTATTAGAAATTACCTTCTACTTATATAACTACTTTATTAAAATAACTTATATTTTACTTAATAATAGCTAGTACTATCCCTATTAGACTGCCCTAAGATTCTATCTAGGCCTTCTTAGTTTATACCCTCTACCTACCTATTTAATATATTAGTATATAAAGACTCTCTACTCTTAGTAGACTTCTTAAAAGAGGGGTCTCTCTTAAGTTAATTCTTTTACTAAATATAAAAAAGAACTTTTACTTTTAGGGTTAATAATACTAAATCTACTCTATTATTATTAAAGTCCAAGTCTAATAATTTAAAAGGCCTTATTAAATTAAAACTCTTTTATAAAACTTAAAATAAAGCCTTACTTTTCTTTTTATATTTAAATTCTTTATTTCTTATAAATAATATATCTAAAAGTAAAACTACTTAATTTATTCTATAATTAGAACTAATCTAGCCTAGCTTGCCTATAATAAATAATATATCTAGTTTTAGACTCCTACTAAGATATGCTATTTATATTAGGCACTTAAGAGATAAAGACTTATAATCCTATCTTAACTTCTATTAAGTAAATACTATAATACTTAATATTTTAAATAATATTATAAATATTATAAACTAGTAAATCTTTAAGTTAGGACTTAAAGATATAGCTCTCTAATAATTTAAGGACCTCTTAAAAAATAACTAAAAGTAGAATAATCTCCTAATAAAGTTTATTAAATAATTTAAAAATATAGACCCCTCCTATAAAAGTAACTTAATTATTAAAGCTTATACCTTTAAATACTAATATAAAAAAAACCTTAATATTACTACTTAAAAGAAAAGAAAAATTATATATAAATCTTTAAGGCCTAACTAGACTAATAATACTTATATTTCTTATTATTTATATAATAAATAGGATAAAGGATTTATAATTATAAGAATATATATAAAACTAGCTCTATATTAAAAGTAAATAGAGATTAGAAGCTATATTAAAGAATTTAACTTTTAATAAAATCTGGGATATTATTTAAAAATACTAGTTATTAATAACTAAAACTCTTATAAAAGATAAAGATAATATTATATTTATATTAAATATAGACTTTATAAAGTTATTTATAGAATAATAAAGTGTTTTAAAAGAAATAATAATTATAATTTAAGAAGAATATATTTAGTTTATAAACTGCCTTAATAAAGTTAAACTATCTGCTCTTATTCTTATAAATAACCTGCTTTAAACCTAGAATTATATCTTTCTATAAAATAAAAATAAAACTAATATAAACTTTATATAGTACTTTAAGTGCTATAATTAGAGATATATAGGTTTTACTTACTTATTAAGTACTTAATATAATTATATAGCTTATTAGGAGGCCTAAGAGATATAGTATATAAATGCCTTAAATATAAAATAATAATATTAGCTAGAGTTAGCTTAGCTAACCTCTATTAATATCTTATTAATACCTATCTATACTATTATTTAAGATTTAAAAGGTCTTAGAGAAGCTTATCTACCTATAGGATATTACCTATACTTCTTAGGAGAAAAATTAAAGATAGTTTATACCAGACTAGATACTAGGGAAACTAAAGAAGCCTAAAACCGCTAGAATAAGGGAGTAATATCCCCTTATTAGGAGAATATAGAGCTGAGAAGCTATGCCGCGAATTATAAGCAGGCTTTAGGAAACTGAGTTCTATTAGACTCTGACTATATTAAGAAGCTAAACTATATTAAGAAGCTAAATTATATTAAGAAGCTAAAGTAAACTATAGCTTAAGATAAGGCTTATTAAGAGGTTCTAGCCTAAGAAATAAAACCACTGCCCTAATAAAAAGACTATTTATAACTAAGAGTAAAGAAGGTTTAAAATAAAGATATTATTATAATAGAGTTCTTAAAGACTATATACTAAGAAGAATCGCCGCCCTCCCTAAAAAAGATCTAAAAGCAGGTAATTATTAGCTTATTAATATTAGTTAAATAGTTTAAGAAAATACTACTTATTCTTATTTTATATTTGCTTTTATTAGTATTATATTTATAGAAATTAGTATTAAATAACTCTATAAAGCCAGAAGAGAAAGCAAGTTTATAGACTAAAAAGAAGACTTACTTTAATCTAGCTAAAATCTAAATAACTAAAGAATATAATATTTTAAAGTTTAATCTTAAGAAATAAATAAAGAATACTACTATTATAATAAGTTAGCTCTAATTATTTTAAATTATACTATTAGTTTATTAATACTTAAATAAACTAATATAATATTATAAGAAAGTTAAATCCCTTAGAACTTAAGACTTAATTATAAACTATTTACTTTCTTTTAAGAGTTTCTTAAAAAAAGAGATAAATAAAGATAATTTAAAAATTGCCTTTAAGGAGGCAAAATGCATTTAACTTAATTCTATAAAGTTTAGAAATATTATTTACTAAAATATTATAGCCTTAGAAGAATTAGTAGTAATTATATTAGGCTTTATAAAAGAATAAGTAGGAGGCTACTAATTCTTTATTATTATAATTAATAAGAGCTTAGCTATAGACTTAATAAATACCTAATATATTTATAATAATTAGATCCTAGCGCTTCTTATAATATATATAAGAGCTATTTAAATAGCAAATAATTAAATTTAAGAGATTAAATACTATATTTATATATAGATTATTATAGGAAATATACTAGCTATAGTTAAAGCCTATATAATAAGAGATTATAATAACTAGGACTTATTATTAGGTTAGCCCTAGCTATATTATATAGGAGTAACTAAGAGCTATACTAATAAGAAGCTTATAGTTAGAGGTGTAAATAGATATATTAAAACTATACTAATCTACCTAGCACCTTACCTATTTCAGATTAATAACTCTACTTAGCTAAAGCCCTTAAAAGTCCAGGACTATAAAGCTAAAAAAGAGAAGGTTATCTTTATAGAAGATAACTAACCTATCTTAGAAGAAATAGAGGATATTTTAAATAATATAGGATATTACCTTTATAGCCTCTTAGAAGTTAAATTCCTTTCTTTAAAAAACTCTTAACTATATATAAGTAGCTTATATAAAGCTTGCAAATAAGACTAATATAAGTAAGAAGAGCTATTAAGAAGAATAAGATAAAAACTAATAAAAATAATATATATCTAGATTTAATTCTACTTATAACTTAACTTAGTTAAGATACTTTAGTTATTATTATTATATTATTTTTACTAAATTCTATAATCTAAGAGGTATAATAGTTAATCTATAACTTAGCTAGTAATAGGCCTATAATAAATATACTTATTACTTATAACTATACTACTTATCTAGTAATAAGAGCTTTAAGTCTTAATATAAGGCGGCCTTATAGGCTAATTTCCCTAGAGATAATAGGAGAACTCCTTATATACTCTATAACTATAATATATTATTCTTATACACTTAACCCCACTTTATTAGCTAGCTAGATCTATAACTTCTTTAGATAACTAGCTACTAAGAATTAATTATCTTAAAATAACCTTATTTTAATAAGCAAGCTAAATATATATAATACTAAAACCTATATAAATAAAGGCGCCCTACTTAGAAGCCGCTTAGTTCTAATCTTATTCTTATCTAATATTAAAGTATAAATAATAAAATATTTAAAACCTGCCTCTAATATTAAAAATAAAGCCTATAAAACCCCTTATAATACTAATACTAAGCCCTAAATTATAAATAAGTATTACTAAGATGCCTTACTTTATAGTAGGAAACCTGCAGACTAAATATAAAGAGTAACTATAAAACTAAATTACTTATTAGAAAATAGCCTTATTTAGCCGCTACTTATAAGAAAGGCAGCCCTAGTAAATAGAAAAGGCTCTAAGAATTTATAAGAGTATATTAGTAGATATTCTAAAGAGTAAGAGAATATAAGCTAGGAATAAAGAAGGCAAGAGAAATATGCCTAAAAATGAGAAAAAAAGATAATAATAATACTATAATAACTACTAAAAGGCACTTTAAGAGCTAAAGAGAATTAGAAGTAAGCTTTAAAAAGTAAACTAATAGCCTAAAGAGTATTCTAAAAGAATAAAAAGAGCTTAAAAGTTATAAAAAGTAATATAAAAAAAAAAGAAGAATAATACTAAACTAAAGAAAGTAGATATAAATAGCAGTATATTCTTAGGCAGAGATATAGACTTATTAGAGGTATTTAAGTACTTAGAGGTAAGTATATAGGCTATTATTACTTAGCTCCTAAACTTAAATATACTTAGAATTAAATTACTGCTAATTTATATAGGAAATTAAGAAATTAAGGCCTACTTTTTAATTTATTAAAAAATAGCCCCCCTATACTAACTTATAAAAAAGCTGTTGAACCTATAGATGATTAATTAATCTTTCTTATGGCATTTACCCCTCTCTAAGGGCTGCTTTAAGTATCCTAACTGCGCTAGTCTACTTTTAATTTTAAGATTATATAATATAGCTTGTTTTCTAGGTTTAGGCTATAGAACCTAGTATATATTATAGCTCGGGTTTAATATACCCCTTTAGATTAAGCCCTATTTAAAGAGATTTAAATAAATTATATATAATTTATTTATAGTATTTACTTTGCATTAGTTATAATTAGTAGACCTTTTTATAAAGTAAGAGGAAAGTAAGTATTAGGCTTATTAGTATTAGATTTATAATAGCTTAAATATTATAATATACTTTTATTTGCCTATTATTTAATTTAGTATATAAGTTTTATTTTAGCAAGTTAATTTCTCCTTTTTTTTTCTCTTTTTTTTTAAGTTATAATATCCCTTAGTAAGTTATTTTCTTTATAGCAGCTTTTTTATTATTTTGCGCGGCTTATTCTATAGTTTTATTACTCTATTACTAACTTTTTAAATAGTATTTTATATTTATAATTATTTCTATCTATTTATATACTATTCTAACTATAAATTTTAATATTATATTATATATAAAATATATTTATATTCTATTTTAAACTTACCTATAGGTATTTATTATTATAAAAATAGCTTTATAAATTACCTATAAATACCTATAAGTATTTAAAATACTTATAAATACTTATAAGTATTTTATAAAGCTAAGATTACCTAAGGGTTAAATTTATAGGTTTACCCACAGGTACCCACGGGTATTTTTAGGCCTGGGATTAACTGATTAAGATGATCCGCAAGATTGCCTCGAATAATTAAATTCATAGTTATAGATATAATAGGAATAATGATTTCCCATTTTCTTGAATTATATACATAGCACAGGGAGGTGCACTGAAGTTTTAGATATATATAGTTTGATCTTGAATTTCTCGTTAAGAACGAATTGCAAAGCCGAGTATACCTACCTGTGCAAGAATCTCGCTGAGCCGGAGTCAGAATCGATAAAACATAAGAAGCTTACATCCGACGAAACTTAATTGTGCTTTACTAAATCTTCTCTCTAGTACCTCCTGGAAATAGTTACAGTAGTAAGAGACAAATTCGGAAGGAACCGTTCGTTAGCGCAGGGTTCGCAATCAGCGATCGGCGTAGGCCTCATCATAAAGGATGAATATTTAAATGTTATCACTTATAAGTTCAGACATAGAAATATCAGAGAATGGACGAGAATCAATCCCCTAATAGCAGCGAGCATAACCGAGCGAGAGATCAATAGCAAACAGCACTGGCAGAAGATCTAGAAAATGATGGACATAGGAATGCTACTTCACGTGGGAGAACTCCGCCATCCACCATAATAGTGTCGTTATCGAAGAACCAGTATGGCTTGACTATGTTCTTTCGATGCATGGCCCTGATATCCCGCTCAACCACACGAGGCAGAAACTCTTCACGATATAATGTGATATTCACAATTCGATCGTACGTTGGTAACATATTGTCGGGGATTTGTGCCGTCAGATCATCTTCAATTGCCGTGAAAAACACAGTCTTCTTGAGGAGTTTGAGCGTGCATCGTTTTACTGGGCTCGCGGACCGAGCAGCGGACGTGCGCGTCGGAGAGTGGGTAGAAGAGGCAGACAAGAGGTTTGGAGTCTGTCAGAAGAGAGGGCGAGCCGGCAGGCTGATAGCAGAAGCATTCTAGACCGATTGCAGTATAATTGGGGGACGCGATGAGCACTTAGGGTCTTCTCGCTGTCAAAGGGAAGCTCATGCGGTTGGGAGTCGTCCTTGCTTTCATCCTATTGATGCCTCTTGGGAGATCGTCGGCCCTGTGAGCTTTGTGTCAGCGTTGATGCAGATGTTGGCGAAGTAGGCATATTACTCTAGTTGTACTTACTTCTTAACCAGTTTAATAGAGGCTTTGTTTCGCAATGCCTTGTCAGGCCACCGTATGGCGGAAGGTTGGCGATAGAATCAAGCCAGCAACAGATGAACGTGTCTAGCGACTCGTTCCCCGGATGTTTTATTAAGGCAAAAAGAAGACTGGCAGCCGGTAACTTAGAAAAAATTCTCGCCTCAAGGCGAATAACAACTTGTATGGTGTGGTCTTGTCCGTGATCTCGAGAGTGTTAGTACTGTCTGCGGATGATAAATAATAAGTGTATTTTATTAACTTGGCTGCTATGATTAGATTAGGAAATAGCGTTCTTTAAGTGACGTTGTCACGGCAATATGATATTTGACTCCACCTAATTGGTTGAATCCGGCTGACTGTGCACAGGCAAGCCAGGTTCGACTGTAGTATTGCCGCTGAGTTAGTATAATAAACTATCTATAGCGCTTCTTTGCGGAATTTCAGAACCGCCAGAAGATTGCATAGCTTTTATAACTCTCTATTATTAGTAGTATGGATTAAAGATTCAGTAGAATAATTATGCAATTATTATTTTTTCCACTTTTTTTCCAAGTTTTATAATATAATTTAGAAAGAAATAGAAGCTATTTTTACTATAGACTGTTTTATTTATATGCTTCTTTTATTACACTTAGGTCCTAATAATAAAGCTAAAAGACTCTTGTTTTCTCTCTATTTAATAAGTAATAAGGTTAGGCTTTATATATATTTAATTAGTCTAAGAGAGGTTATTCTATTCTAGCTAGCATTCTATATATTAGACTGGCGTTTTAATACCTATATTAGCATTCTAATACCTGTTCTTATGATATATCCCCCTAGCTTAAAGGTATTTAAGCTAAAGCTATTTAGGCGGGCTAGTTAACCTTAGAGTCCCTTGCTATTTAAAGCTTAATTAGGCTTTTAATATTAATAAGGCTTAGCTGCCTAATAAAGTGTTTGAATTTCTAACTTAGTAGCAGCTTTATTAGACTATTAGCTAGTATTTAACCTATTAGTATATATTTAACTTAGAATCTTCCTTTTAGGAAGGCCTGCCTAGCTTAATAGCTATATATATTAATATACTTAAGAGCTATTTTAATTTAAGGGATATTTAGGGAAATTAGCTTAATAGTCTAAAGGTTATTATATTTAATAATAAGTTTTTTATTTAGCTAAAGGTCTAACTATTTAAATAGTTATTCTATTACTATAGCCTCTTTTACTATATATATAAAAATAAGAAGCTCTACTTTTATTAATAATATTATAATTATATTCTATTTTCTTACCTTCTAATTAATTAATTTATTAAAAAGGCATAAGATTAATCCTTAGGATAACTTCTTAGTCTATTAATTATCTATAAAAGCTATATCTAAAGCTATCTATAGGTTATTTATTAAAATAGCTTATTTTAGGCTTTTTCTATTATATTAAATTATTAGATATCTACTTATATATATATAGAATAGAATATTATTAGCTATTTTTTAATGCTTACTTAATAGATTAAGTAGGAACTCTATTAGCTTAAATACCCCTTTTAAGATATTAGCTCTTATAATAACTACTAGATAGTTAATAGATCCTATAGTCTATTAGAATAAATGAATTTTATCTTTAGTTACTTAGCTTTTATTAGGCTTAAGGTCTATTTAAAAAGGGCTCCTTTTAAAAGAGTCTTATTTTCTAATATTAAATTTAGTAGCTAATATCTTAATATAAGAGTCTTAATATAGCTAAAGCTTTTTAGCTTCTTTATCCTATAGAATTCTTATTCTAAGAAATTACTATAGGTTCTTAAGATTCTTTATTTAGTATTATATTTTTAAGCTGCTAATTAATTAGGCTGCAGCTAGTTAATTCTTTTTTTAATATAATAGAATAATATTATCTATAAAGAAGAAGATTATAACTTAGCTATTCCTATAGATATAGGGGTCTTCTATATATTAGGTTAGGCCTAGCTACTTAAAGGTTCTAATTAGGTCTTCTTACTATAGTAGGGGAGATCTTTATAGACTATAGAGAGCTCTAAGAAGCTTAAGAACCTAATTATGCTAATAGTATCCCTTTAGGAACTATATATAGATATTCTTATTTAGATAGCTATTTATAAAGGCATTAACTGCATTTAGCTGCTTAGCTTTTAGATTAAATTTAGCTGCTATTGCTATAAGCACCCTAAATAACTTCCTGGCTAGAGTTATTATATAGGTCTCTTTATTATTAAAGAGCTAAAGGTCCCCTCTAATATAAAGGCATGTTTTAAATTTCTAAAGAAATCTATATTTATTAAATTTATATTTAAAGACTTAAGTTAGTAGTAGGGCTCTTCTTATAGCTTAATTTCTTTAAATTAGCTGGAAGGTCTTCTTAGACTAATAACTATTTATTTTTATATTAGCTGCTTACTTAAATTCCTATTAAAAATAATATTCTTTTAGTTCCTTAAAGTTCTTAGGTTCTAATAGAAGAGATTAATAGTATAGCTTTTTATCTCTTTTTATAAAGAAGCTGCTATTATATATATAAAAAGCTAACCTTTAAGCCTTATTTTTAAGGACCTTTTAATATAGTCTTTTATTCCTTTAAGACTATTAAGAGCTCTAACTTTCTTAATTACTCTAACTTTCCTATAGGCTAGGATCCTAATTGCCTAATTAGCTAGACTATATATCTATTATTTTAGGGGTTAAATAGTAAGAGCTTTATTTATTTAGATTCTCTTAATTACTATAGCTTTATTTATCTTAGGCCACTTTAATTATTAATTTAATCTCTTTATCTTTTAAGTTATTATTAATATAATTAGGAAGCTGCAGCTGCTGCTATAGCTGCTGCTATTAGTCTAGATAATCCTTTAGGTTATAAAACACTTATTTATTAAAGGTTATATCTCTAATTCTTGAGACCTCTATTTTTCTAAGAATCTAAATCTTAAATATATTATTAGATTTATATCTAATTAAGTAGCTAGCTTTAGTATAAGCTATAGTCTTAAGAGCCTATTTTTAGGTTCTCTATAGAGCTTCCTTTATTAATAGATAGGCTCTATATCTATATGCCTTTAGATATAAGATATCTGGCTTTAAGCTGCTATATTTAGAATCCTTATTATTTTCTTAAAGCTATTAATATAGCTACTTAAATAGGGTCTTCTAATTATTTAACTGCTAGGGCGATCTATTATATAAATAAATAGCTGCTTTCTAAGTCTCTAGCTATAGCTCTACTAGAAGCTTAGCTCTTAGCTATATTAAGCAAGCTTTTAATCTAATTACCCCCCTAAAGCGCTTAATAGGGCTATTTTAAGCTAATATATATAGGGCTATAGGCTTATCCTCTATCCCTTTTTAGCTAATCTAATTATTATAATTAGATCTAAGCCTCTTATTATTAACCCTATAGATCTTATAGATCTTTAGGTTAAATTAATATTAAATATAAGATTTAAATATATTAAGGGCCTTTAGTAGAGTCTCTTAGGTTATATTTATTAATAGATAGATATAGATTATTCTTATATATTAGTCCTTAGCTAGTAGGGCTCTTTTTATATTATTAAAGCTTATACTTAGGGTAAATATATTAATATAGATTCTTTAAAATAGTTATTAAGCCTTAGCTTAAGAGCTCTATTAGGAGACTATTTAAGTTGCCTTAGCTAGGGAGTAAGTTTTATAGTTAATTATAATTAGTCTTTTAATTTTAGTTCTTATAGTCTATTAGATTAGGTATTCTAAAGCAGCTGGGTTTAAATAACTTAGCTGCTAATATTAAATAGCAGTATCGGCTTCCTATATAGCTCTAGGCTCTATAGAGCTTAAAAATGCTATTAGTTGGATTTCCTTAATTTTATTAAATTTAATAATTAGCTAATAATAAATTTAGGTTATATAAAAGATTGTTTTTCTAGCTTAAAAGATTACTCTTATAATTAGGTTCTAATTATATCCCTTTTTAATAAAGAGGTTTAGGCTTATAATACTTATATAAAAGGTAAGAATATAAGCTATTTTATTTAATTAGAATAATCTATCTTTTATTTAAAGATAGACTTAGCTATAGCTTAGGATTTTTATATAAAAGCCTCTTATATAGATAACCTTTAGATTCTTAGACAGCTAATAGTTTTAAAGCTTAAATAAGTTATTATAAATATATATATTCGATTTAGAATTAAGAATAAATAAGTCCCTTAGGGGATAGACTCTTATTATTAAAAATATTAATAGGACTATTTATTCTTTCTACTTAAAAGCTCTAGTAAAAGCTATTCTTTTAACTTTATTATTTAAAATAGGCTATATTAGCTGCTGCTGCTACTAGCCTTATTCTTAGTTCTATTAAATAGCTTAATTAACTTTTTTCTTAACCTTAAGGTCTTAAAGCTACTATTAGATTTTAGCTTTAATATCTAAATATAGCTTCTATTTAAGTAGTCTTATCTAAAAGACTAAATACTAGCAATTTAAATAAAGATACTATTTTCTATAGAAATATTTAGGCTTTTAGCCTAATCTAGCTAATCCGGCTGATTTAATTAATTTAATTAATTTAATTAATTTAATTAATTTAGCTTTCTTTAAATCGCCTAAGGTTCTTTAGAAAATTATAAAGCTACTCTTATTATAGGCTGCTTTTATTATCTTATTAGTCTATTTAAAGATCTTATTAATCTTAATTCTATTAAGAAAGGATTTTTCCTAATCTTTAGCCCCTATATAGGCTTAATCTTCTAGCTAATTAATCTAATAGTCTATAAATAATTAATTAATTAAATTAATAGCTTAAATAAATTAATAGGTTAATTAAAATTCTTATATATTTAGAAGCCTTAGCTTCTTAGCTTCTATTAAAACCTTCTATTAGCTTATAATCTAATTATCTATTTTAAATTAATTTAAGGCTCTTAGAATAATATAATAGCATTTTAAGACTTCCTATTTATAGGCCTAATCTATAGGCTAAACTTAAGCTTAAAAAAAGAATAGCTCTTTTATAATATTATATTTATTAATAATAATATTATAATAATTACTTATAGTCTTAATAATATATTATTAAATTAAAGCTAAGGACTTTTACTAATTCTTATAGCTTTATAGCTTATTATAATACTAAAGATATAAGAATTTAAGCCTATAGAATTCCTCTATTATAAGAGCTATTAAGTTTATAGCCTTTAGATTAATATTTAGATATATAGGCTTAATTAGCTTAATTAGGGCCTCTTTAGCATTCTTTAAAGAATTAATAAAGTCCTAAATATTCTAAGTAATAGTGAATTTCTAAATAATACTTATCTATTATTTTTAGTTATTAGGGCCCTAAAGGCTGACTTAAAAAGAGCTTTTTAGGCTGCTAGGATCTATAGCTAGCTGCAGTAGAAGAATAATAAAATTAGAGTCTAATTAATTAAATAAATATTAGGCAAACTAGGCTTATAACTATTGCACTTAGGTCCTAATAATAAAGCTAAAAGACTCTTATTTTCTCTCTATCTAATAGGTAATAAGGTCAGGCTTTATATATATTTAATTAGTCTGAGGGAGGTTATTTTATTCTAGCTAGCATTCTATATACTAGACCGGCGTTTTAATGCCTGTATTAGCATTCTAATGCCTATTTCTGTAATATCTTTACTTGCTTGTTATATAATAGATTAGCTTTATTTGCAATTATTAATATAGCGGGCTCGCTTTTTACTCTTGCAGACTAAGTATAGTAAAATTATACTTATTCTTACTTTTAATTTTCATTCTCTAATAGGTTTAGATAGAGCTATGCATTCTAATCTTATATTCAGCGATATCTCCTGCTAATTATAGGCTGAGTCTAATTGCTTAGGTTTCATATAGTGACTAAGATAAGCTCTACTATTAACTTCCTTTTTGCCTCATAGTGGTTATATATGTTCTTTATCAAATAATTCTTTGTGCTCTCTTAGTATGATAGAATTCTATTAAATTAGTGAACTTCTTTCTACTACCCGGGAGACCTGTTCTAGGGTAAACTAGTTACTCCCTAGTTATGGCTCATATAAGCGGCAGCTATAGCCACCATTTTAGTAGACAGATTATTATGCATAAGATTTTTAAATTTCTCCTCCCGGTGGGATTCACCAATTATCTGCATTGCGGAATGTTGCCTCTCCTGAAATCACATAATGATTTTCTTAAGCCTCTTCTCTTAATAATGCCTGCTCTTCCTTGGACCTGGTTCGGATCCTACCTTGACTACCCTGATAAACCAACCACTTAATTCTATTAAACAAAAGACACAAAGATGCTATTATAATTAATGCAGTTACTGAACCTTTCACAAATCTCATAATGGCATTGGATATCGAATCTGTCGCGGCCTGGTTGAAGCCTTGAATGACGCCAAGAACAAGTATCATCCTCCACTATAGTCGACCCTCTAATCGACAAAGGGCTACTGCGGCAACTGGGGAAAAAAGGCAAAGCAAATCATAATAAAGAAGTCGAACATCGACGGGTATAGGAAACGGCTATAGTAGCGACGGAGCTATCTGTTAGCTGGATCGTTATCACCTGAATTAGTTAGTTCGAATGCCATGGGAGGCCGTTTAAGGGGTTCGTAAGGGGGTTCGCACCTTCATCGTTTTCTTGGTAGCTTAGTATTGGTGGTGCGAGAATCCACATTAAAATAACAAGTGAGCTTGAGACAAGTGTGCCACTTTATATCTAATATGACATATTTTGGATCTCATGAAATGAGGTTTCGGCGAGGGTCTGAGTGCCCTGGGCCGCAGGAGGTGCTTCTATCTGGGTCAAGGCATCTGCCCTTAACCTGTATAGCGGCGGCTGTGAAGCTCGGTCAATCGTCATCGCTGTCAAATGATCTATGTAGGCTGTGAGGGATGAATTGATAGCCTATTTTATCTAACAGCGAGTCGGCTCGATGATTATCGATTGATTCTTGTATTAAGTTACTATATAGATCTAAGCTATTATATCTGGCCTAGGAGGCGGAACTTACATATCTGTTTGAAGATTCGGCATCTCGTCCCCCGCACTAAAACCTAAAGGCCTCGAATGAAGGCTTTTTCTGAGGAGTAGTATAGAACGTTGTAGCCGCTGAAGAATGCTGGGGCTGATGGCTGGATTTCGGAGCGGTAATGGGACAGAGGGCGTAGCATGTGATTGGCTGTCAGCACGGTGGAATAATGTCCCGTTGTGCCTGCATCTCAGGACCGAGTCAAATCCGAAGTGAAACTGGCTCGTACTGGCCCAATTTTTGAACCGTTCTTCATGGACTAGTAGATTTGATATCTGAAAGGTCTATGTCAACGTTGATCTCGAGAGCACGCTCTTCTGAGCCCACCAATCATTCGATCCTTTATAGTCTGCAAACTCGATGTATTTGCGAACCGCAAATTTTGGGCCTCCAGCGATTATTTGCCACAGTCCTTGCGATTCAAGGCAAGGTGTCCGACCACTGTGATCTTTAGAGACTGCATCAATGCCATGCCATATCCCTCTGCCGACGATGGCCTAGGCCTTGTAACTGACATCCAGGTCTCACCCCACTGTCGCGAAACCAGGGCGATGTAAAAAAAGGAAATAGAGCTGACATATCTGTATCGAGCGGCGTCTTTGAGTTCTCGTCGTACAATTTGAAGTAACTCTAACATCCCGTTGGACGGGATGGGATGCAATAAAGTTTGACTTAATATTAAGGTATTCCAGTGCTCCTACAAAATGTTAGAAGGGAGCATTGTTCTATTTGGATGATACCCGGAAGGGCGATGAGCAGAGAATGGGGCAACGCATTCTTTCTTCTTGTACTTCCCGATCGGTAATGAGCCCATCGTGATAGATAATATAGTGCCTCATGGTCGTCATCTCAGTGGGGTTGTTTTGCACATAATCTCGTCGACAGACGTGTGATTCTGACTTGAATCAGAAGTTACGTCTTAGTCACAGCTTGTACTGGGCTGAGACTTGCGCATTATAATATAGCTTAATTAATTAGTTAAAAATGGCTTAGAATATGAAAGCCATAGAGATTCCTTTATACATATGAATCACTTATTAAAACATCAATTTATTAAGAAGTTCACAATGTGTATTTTTTTCTAGATATACTAAACTGTTGTTCCACTGGCATAATCTAACAGTGACTAGTGCCTAGGAAGTTACATAAGATGCTCAAGGTTCCGTCCATCTATAAGCTGACCCCGGGTGGTCGTTTGCTAGTCTGCCGCCATTCCCTAGTTCTAGACCGAGATAGTTCTCGCGCGTCGTTCTACCCTCCGCTGCCTTAGCGTCCCAAAATACATCCCTTTTCTTCAGTTCTGGAATCAGATATGTCACCACATCTTCCAAGTCGCCCGGGCCGACCGCGTAGGAGACGTTGAAGCCGTCGATTCCGGCCTCATCTATCCACGCCTGTAAGAGGTCGGCCACCGTCTTGGCAGAACCGATCGCTCGCGGGTGCGGACCTCCCAAGGCAAGCTCCCGGGCAACGCGCTCCTTGGTCCATCGGATCTTATCACTCCCGGGGATGGTAGAGTGGAAAGAAGATACGATGCTGTGGATGGCACCCGGACCGCTGAACCGAAGATCTTCGTCATCCCTGAAAGCACCTAGGTCCTGGCCTGTCCATCCGCCAAAGAGCGCCAAGGAACCATCAAGGTCCGCATAGGAAAGGTATTCCTCGTACTTGGCTTGGGCCTTCTCATCAGTCTCATCTACTATGATAAGCATTCCGACAATCAGCTTAATTCCATGGGGATTTCTCCCCTGCTGAACTGCCGTATACTTAATCTCCTCTACAGATTTCCGAACTGTATCAATATCCATGCCTGGCAGGAACATAGCCTCAGCATGCTTTGTAGCAAAATTCTTCCCGGCTTTGCTGGCTCCTGCCTGGAATATGAAGGGAGTGCGTTGTCTTGAAGGCTCAGTCAGGTGAGGCCCAGCACAACTAAAGTACTTGCTGGTAGGGGAAACAAGCATAAGTTATTGGGTTTATAATTCAGATTTATCATTTTTACTCACCCTTTATGGTCAATTCGTCGCACTCGGTCAGGATGCGTATATTGTTTCAATTTTTCGTCACGGATGACTGCGTCCTCCCGCCACGACCCTTCAAGAAGCTTATAAAGCACAATGAGGCTCTCCTCCGCAATAGCGTATCGTTCATCATGCGAGATCTCCCTCTCAAGACTAAGGTTTTTTGCAGCGCTTTCAAGGTAACTTGTAACCACGTTGAGGGCTACACGACCATTTGTCAGGTGGTCAAGCGTCGAATAGCGACGCGCCAGCAAGAAGGGCTGCTCATACGTTGTTGACGCAGTGATGCCAAATGACAGCGATGTAGTGACAGAGGCCATTGCGGCAATCGGTAAGCTGACGCCGTGCTCAGACGTTTTTATTCATACACGGGAAATGCTATTGCGGCATCTGCTTACCTCGGATCAGAAATAGGGAACTGAGCAGCACCAGGAAGCACTTCTTTGATATTTCCTGGGCCCTTGTACACATCATAGATGCCAAGCATATCGGCGAGAAATAGAGCATGAAAGTTTCCGTCAAGTACTTTAGCTAAGTCAATCCAATACTGTATGTCTGTGTACCGATTAGTCTGGTTTCGAGGATGCCTCCAAAGTCCTACACAATGTCTTCATTAGTCACTTTTGCACTGCGCCGCCTTGGCCATGCTTGCATACCGGCAGCTACATGAGTTGGGCTGCTCATGGAAAAAGCATTCAGAATCCATTTCTTTTGCTGCTTAGTTTCAATTGTGTCACCCATGTTGATGTTTGAGTTTGAGTTTGGTATTGTGTAGTATGAGGGTAGTCGGATGTTAGCGTGCCGTTCTTTCTCCTAAATGAGCTCAGTAAGCCCATTAAGTACAGGCCCAACTCTCAGTTTGTAGAGACAGTGGATCGTGTAATTAGATTCCAAAGGGATCGACATGGGCATGGCGCAATGGCGGACTAGAATTGTCTGCTCTTCATAGTCAAGGTCGGTTACGGAGATAGCGGAGAGCTATATTGCGCTCCAGTTCACAATATCATGTCATATCGTCCTTGAATGGCGAGCATACACGCTTCCGAAGGATTATTTGCTAGCCAATTGGCTTGTCCGTAACAATCTAAAACCCTTGGCATTTTGCAGCATCAACGAGGAACCATTATTCCCGGCATGAACGGGGTAGTGGAGGCGCAGATAGACATCCTAGTGAATATTTTTTTGCCGGTACCGGACAATGTGCTTCGAACTTGGAATCCGACAAGTATAACTTCTCACCGAAGTCCCCAAACCCTTATCATCGTTTTTAGTACCATCATTAGATTGACGCTCTGAACGTATCCCGTCTTCTGGGTTATTAACATTTCCGCCATAATGAGTGGGATCCTCGCAGCACCTCTCTCGCAAGGCGTTGGTTATGGTGTCGTTGTGGGCCTTGGGGTGGCCTTTGCAATAGGTTTGTTATCTTGGCCCTTGATTACAGTATCGGTGCAAACTGACATTGCTTAGGTATGATCCTGGTAACGCGAGCTCTCAAACGGGTGTTTGGCGAAGATAACAGCACAACCGAGACGTAAGGGCAATCCTCTCTATCATTCGTGTAGGCACTTTGCTAACCAAGTCGTCCTAAAAATTTATGGTAGCAAATCGAACAGTTGGCACCGGACTCACTGCTTCCGCCGTAATCTCCTCCTGGACATTCACATCTGCTCTTTTGGGCGCGCCTTACCTCACCTACTGGTATGGCATCGCTCTGCCAGTATGGTGGGCGAATGGCCAAAGCGTCATGATCTGCTTCTTTGCGTTCCTTGCCATCCAGGCCAAGCTGAAGGCTCCCAATGCACACACGCTGCTGGAGCTAATCAAGGTACGATACGGGAAAGTGGCTCATATTCTTTGGATCATCATGGCACTGCTCAACAACATCTTTAACTTTACTTCCATGTTGGTTGGAGCATCCACGGCGGTTTCTTCACTGACGGGCATGGATATTGTTGCCTCGACGTACCTACTTCCCCTTGGTGTTGTTGTGTACACCTACTGGGGCGGTTTGCGAGCGACTTTTCTTACCGACTACGTCCATACCTTTATCATCATGATTGTGTTGGTGTGGTTCACCCTAAAGGTCATCTTCATGGAAGAGATCGGCTCTGTTGGCGCTCTGTATAAGCTGGTCCGAAACCTGCCACAGGAGGGGACTGTCGAGGGAAACCATGATGGCTCTTATCTGACTATGACGAGCAGAGAATCTCTCTTCTTCGGTATCATTCACATCGTGACTAACTTCGGAATTGTGATAATGGACACTGGCTTCTGGCAAAAGGGGTTCGCAGCAGATGTGGCTGCCGCTGTACCTGGTTATATCTTGGGGGGCAACGCATATTTTGCCATTCCATTCACATTTGGTACCGTAGTTGGTCTCGGTTCGTCTTCTCCTGATCCTGGAGCAATACTGCCTCATGTTCATTTGACCTCGAGTGCTGATCTGGCTATGTTCTAGGAGCCTTGGCCCTCGAGCCCACCCCTGCGTGGCCAACCTACCCCAGACGCATGACTGATGCAGAGGTCGGCGGAGGCTTGGTACTCCCCTACATGGCAGAGGCAGTGGCTGGAAAGGGAGGCGCTATCGCCATCTTATTGATCTTGTTCATAGCGTGTACAAGCGTCGCTTCCGCACAGCTCATCGCCGTGAGTTCTATCATATCCTTCGACATCTATAGTATATATATCAATAATAAGCCTACAAACGAGGAGCTCATTTGTTAGTCTCACATCGGGGTCGTGGGCTATTCCCTCTTCATCTCTAGCTTCGCTACGGCACTGCACAAGGGAGGGGTTGATCTTAACTGGACTATTTACATGCTCGGAGTGGTCATCTGGTATATCAATTCAGGCCTTAAGGAGCGAGAAATTACCACTAATTCTGTCTATAGCCCTGGAACGATCCTGACGGTGCTTTCGCTCCTCTAGCGTCGCCAGTCTCAAGTTACAGCTATCACCGCGCCCACCCTAGGTATAGCAAGTGGCTTTGCTATATGGTTTAGCTCAGCATACACACTCTATAGTGAAATCTCCGTTTCTTCTACCGGCAAGACTCTGCCGTGTATATACGCTTATCTCACGTCCATATTTGTTCCCTTGCCTATCTCCCTAATCATCTCCTGGTTCTAACCCCAGAATTTTAATTAGAAAGAATTCCTCAAGATTAAAAGAGTCGGTGCATACGCCAACGAACCTGAAGGCGGATTTAACTACGAGGAGTACTTTGCGCCAGAGAAGGTTCATTATATGAAGCGCATATCCAAACTCGCAGCCGCCTAGGCTATTACAACCTTTCTTGGCCAGGTTGCTCTCTGGCTATTGCCTATATACGGAGCCAAGATGATATTCTCCAAAAGTTTCTTCATTATATAGGTTATTATTGGAATCATCTGGCTCTTTCTCACTTTAATAGTAGCTAACTTTTATCCCCTGTATGACGGAGGCGTTAAGCAGATTTGGCAGGTCATTAGGAGCTTGGGCAAACGACGAACACAGGACGAAGACATATATACTGGCACTGACTCAACAGTTATGACGGAAATTAAAGTACTAGAGGCCAGTGAAACAGCGCTAAAGGCATAACTATATAATATAGCGTCTTATTCCTTTCGACTAGCGGGCTTGTCCTTGGTTCTAGATTAGGAAGACGCACTAAATACCACTTTTGACAGTAGGAACTAATAGACATGCTTAGTATAAATATAGTAGAGCTCCAAAGCCACCTTAGACACTTCAATATTGTCATAAAAAAACCGGAATAAGTTTAGTCTTTATAGATACATGAATGCAATAATATACGCCATTCCCACAATCAGGTTTAGCTGGCAGGCCGCTGTAGGGACTGCTATCCTAGTGTGAGACCTCATAGGCCAGCCATCTCTTCGTATGTATTATTATAGAGAGTGGCAGCAATGTTAACATGATGTTATATTTGGGATGCATGAGCTATTCTAAAACAAGTATATAGCTATAGTGGGAAAGCCATTATATAATCTCTCTTATATTATAAATAAGCTTTAGTTATTATTTCTAAGAAAAAATAAGTCCAGGGGAAGGTGAGCCGTATTTAATATATTCCAGACTAGATCAGCATAGCGCAAAGTGTGGTCGACACAAATGTTATGAGGTCTCTAGTGCCACATTCCTAAGAATTCTTTAGTTAAAATAATAAATACTGTATGGTATTTTATGCAGAGATATCTTCACACAGCTTGCCACGTCAAAATGATGTGGGCGTGCTCGTTTTATAGTGGACAAATTCGTCAGCATAACAACTAGCCTGCATAGTTAAAGTGTATAGGTATTCTCTAAGAGAGAGTTCATTTGCGTCTTGTTAGAGAGAATACAAGCTAAATAGAGCCTTAATAGCAAGGAATCACTTTAGCTCCATCCACCCACTACTATCATTAGTTATATCATTTATACTATCTCTATTAATAATCTCCATAGGCAATAACGCTCCCTATACAATACCTGTTTATAGCTATATATTTGTCCCAAGCAGAGGACAACTCTCTAAATTTCACTTACTCTTTATCTTTAAGATTAAATGCCTCCCCAGAGTCTGCCTGGAGATTATATAGCTGCCACTCCCCAGGGTCAAATAGCGGTAGTACGATTATTATCTTCCACTGCCCTATTTATATTTCTACTTGACCGTATAACTGCTAAGATATTAGTTTTAAACGCAATAATTAGGCTTCCGGACTCAATTTAAGCCAATAAGCTAAGACCACTATACCTCCCAACCTAATGCCTCAGTCTCATCATGAACGATCCCACCTCTCTCAAATGCCTTTCTCTATATCTTCCCCTTCACTAGTATAACCTCCCGTGCCCTGAATACGCCCTTATCCCTACCTTACGGCACGGGGTGTGCTATAATGGCTAGATTAAGCACTTTAGCCGCAATATCCATAACAGTTGTCTACTGCTTTATTATAGTGCCTGGAGAGCTGCAGCTAGCTGTGTGAAAGGTGGGGTACCATATAATGAAGAGGATGCAGATGCCGCCTTGTATAGAAAACATCTTAATAAGCCGAGACAGGGCTGTTAATACTTATACCCAGAATGGACCTTACCATACGAAGCTTCTAAGGCGTTAGTCTAAAATCTGAAGATATTAAGTAAGGCGTGGAATACCTGTCTAATTCCCCAATATTCTAGAAATAATCACATTAGCCAAAACGTACTGCCTCTTAGTGCTACTTCCTCACCTCAAGACTATTGTCGTAGAAGTTTCTCATGATGTTCAATAGACTAGCATAGCATCTATTAATCCTCAAAGCCAGATTAAAGTAAATGACTGATCGCACCTGGGTCCCATATGTGGCATCGCTTCGTAGGAGCTTCCCTCGGCGCCATTGTCGGACATAACCATCACAACCTCAAGAGTTTGTTAGCACCAGTGGCCTTTTCATGGTGCCAAGTGGTACCGACCGTATTATCTGCTACTCTCAGCTGCTCCAGCCTATCTAAGACTCTACTAACAGCTTCATCCATATGCTCCACCATTGCGGCATACACCTCCATAGCCCGAGCGCTATGCTTCTTCTGCTCATCGCTAAGTTCTTTCCATTCTTTCTCATTCAGGGCATTCACAAAAGAATGTGGCATGACGTTTTTGGGCATCAGACCCATCTCCTCTAGCCTTATAAGGCGCTTGCGCCGCAGATTTTCGAGGCCATCGTTATACTTCCCGAAGTATTTGTCCCGCAGCAACTTGGGTGCTTGCAGAGGCCAGTGAGGCGCGGTGTTAGTAAGACAAGAGAAAAAAGGTTTATTCTCTGACACAGCATCGTCAATATATTAGAGAAGTTGGTCAGTGAAACTATCAGTAGAGAAGAAGCCGGATGGGGCATACGGAATGTTAGCTGCCCTGAACGATAGATATAAGTGAGTTTGTTAGCGAAGACAATTTTCGCGGGTAGATAACTCACACGTCAATCTGTTCCCCTTCTTTGTTATACATTCCCTTCTTATGTGCCATCGCGGGTGCGAACTCCTCGTACGTAGCCATGTCCTGTGCCTCAGCTTTTTGAGCTTCCGAAGCCCACCCCTCCGTCGGCGTGTCATTGTACTGTGGCTCGTATCCGTAGTGGTTGTGACAGCCGGAGAGCATCGTGAAAGAACGGTCAAAGTCCCGTCTAGTGGCACGGTAGAGTATATCAGCAAGTCTCCCTCGAACCTCATGTACGATAGCAAATCCTGGGAGCTGCTTCACTCACGAGTGTGGTGCAAGTTCTGGTTCGAGTCCGAAGTGGCTGAGGCCCTCTTCTCAGCTTGTGTTATACTCATTGAGAAGACCGACGGGTGGGACATACCACTTTCCTGAGAGAATGGTCCGGTAACCGTTGTCTTACATAATCTCTGGAAGCGCAGCAACTCTAAAGTTAAGGTGGCCCCTGATTTGAGTGAGCTGCTGATTATGATAATCGGTCGTATTTTATGCTTGTAGAACGGGGGACATGATGTTTACTCATAGCCAGGCTTGTCGTCCCATAACCCCTTTACGTAGCGTCTCTTCCACTCGATCATGGCCCTGAGGCCGGCAATGTGATTGTCCGTACCAGAGAAGAGCATTGAACGCGTAGGCGAGCAAGCCGCAGCAGTGTGGACTAGAGGTATCGAGATTCAACCAAGAAGTTTCTAAACGATATGTGAATAAGGGGAAAGACTGGGATGTACAGCCAGTCATGCGACATCCTTGCGCTAGATGACACTAACTATAAGTTGACTAGGACTCCTATTGAGGTAGCGGCTTGTGCATAAAATGAAAATTTGCCACGGCGGCAGAGTATTAACTTCCAATCACGCCAGACTGAACTTCCCTAGTGAATGAAGTTGGACAGAGTTTTTTGATTGATTCCTAATGGTGCAGAAGCTGAAGCTGATAGTGGTGTCGCTTATCAATGTGTCTCGAGTTTCCGGGACAAAAGGGGAACGATTTTAGGTACGCATAATCTCTAAAGTATATAAATACTCCACACACCCAAAACAAATAGAGTTGAAGACTTCAAAGGAAACAGACAGAACTGCTCATGCTATAGGCTCTCAATCTGCTTACACCATAACCTGTCGATATGAAAGGAGACAAAACGATAGAGAAGCTAAACCTTTACTGGATCAAATAGTCTAGAGAGATACAAGAAAAAGAGAGGAAAACCTTATGACAAAGTAATTCTATAGGATACCAATGAAACGAGTTTCTAAGGCAAGCTTGATTGAATGAATTAGCGTGGAGAGAGCCTCCTACTCATGTAGCAAATGAATAGACGCTCCAATATGATCACTGTCGCTAACACAATCAGGCCTCATAGTCTACGCCCTTCAGCAATTATATACATTTGTTGCTGGTGATTTAGCGCAGTGTTGTGTCTTTTTGAGCCTTTAGTTATAGGAAGGTCATTGCTGTGCTGAATAATCTTTCACAGATCAGGGTTTTCTGGGAACTATAGGGTAATCGGCTAGACTAGTCCAACAGATGGGGATATAACAAGCTAGCACCTTACCAGTATATCTCTATTGTCTCAAGAGTGGTATTTAGATTAAAAACACTCGTCGGGACAAACAAACCTAATAGCGACCTTTTCCCTCTTGAAAGAGTTAAAGTCGTTTTGTATCGGGATTATGAGGAGTGATCAATATGATAAGGATTACTCCTATGAATGTCTTTGGCCTGAGTCTTGCTGCTGGGCGTGCGTACCACATAGGTCGTATGCTGGTTCATGTATATGAAATTCGCTGTTAACGTAACTGGAAGCTAGATATCTAGCAACATCCTATCATTTGACTCCCGACCTAGACGCCAAGTCCTAGTCTATTTATATAAGCGACCCCTCCCTTACACAACAATAGCAGCATCAGACGCAGTACCGTGAAGCACGGGGTTGACTTTCTCGTCAAAGAACATTTTGAAGTCGTTGCCAAGCTCTTTTCTCAAAGAAGTCTTGACAGCATCCAGAACATTAGGAAAGACACCAAAGTTGGCAGGATTGTTCTCGTCATTCTCTTCACCCTGGAAGACTCCTGTACGGACTAGACAAGTGTTCCATCCATACATATTTCCGCCGATGATATCTGAAGCAGGATTATCACCGATCATGTAGATATTCTCTGGTAATTTTTCCTCGCCATGGAGCTCTCCCATCCAGGAGGTTATGACTTCGTCGGCATACTTGTATGTTGCCAGCTCTGGTTTGCCATACACAACCCGTTCTAGATCAGCGCCAGTCATGGCCTTGTACATAGCTTCGAGGCCGATGCGAAAGGCACCTTGTGACATACGGGGGTTTGGATGCTCTGTCGGGCACAGTAGATCACCTTGAGAGAAATAAATCGGGATGCGCTCAGCAACAGGGTCTGGAGCAACAGTGCCCAGGCGACCATTGCGACTGACCAATAAGTCCATGATGATCTGCATGTCGGTGGCATAGTCACGAGAGTCGGAGAAGACCAAAATAGCCTCGATGCAAATTTTGGTGAAGTCTCGAGGACGGGAAGTAGCTCGTTCCTCGTCGGTGAAGACACGATAAGGTGCGATAGTTGGGTCCCAAGCTATAATATCGTTCGGTACGATAATGTTGCGGAAGCCATACTGTTCAGCAACTTCTCGGCAACGGTAGCCTTCACCACCAACGACGAGAACGGTGCTGTAGTATTCAGCTAGCGCGCTCATGGGTGTGTGAGACTGAATGAACTGATCTGTCGAGACAGGGTTGTGAAGAATCCCGGATAGTTGCTCACAGCGGGCCGTCTCAATCTTTCCAGAACCGTTGGTAAGAAAGATATGCGGAATCTTGATGCCGAGCTCATTGTCGCCATTTAGAATCTCCAACGCTCGGCGACCTTCGGGGATGAGACGGTCACCATGAACAAGCACACCATCAATATCGAAGGCAAAGGCCATGTTCTTGGCCTTAGTCACCTTGTCCGAGTGAATCGATTGTACTTGTGACGCAAGTAGCTCTCGGGTGGGCTGGATCGGGGGCATTCCGGGCCGTACAGGACGTCCGTCGGCATGGTGGACTGAGGATAATCGGGATCGTCTGCTGGGTCGTGGAATGGGCAGTGACGTCCCAAAGGAGTTCCGGGATGCTCTCCGAGCCTTCATTGATGGTGAAGCACTTAGGTTGTGCATGTATTTGGACGCCTCTGAGACAGAAGACCGGGTAGCTGGGATCTCAATTGCCCCTGGCCCATCTGCAGCGGGGACAGAGATACCAGCATCAGAGTCATAGTTGCCGCTGCCATTGCTGTCGGTGATCGACGACACTTTTCGAAGATGACTTGGGCTAGAGGGGGTATGAATGAGATCCGAGTCGTCAAAGGCAGGCATGGTGGTGACAGAATATACAGGCGACAGCTTTATTATCCTGGACTTTAGACGCTGGAATCAAATGCTGGGACGGCAAGGAATTGATAGTGGATCGTTTGAGTGGCACGCAAACGTGACGCAGGAGTTTAAAGCATATTTATAAGAACTGCTTAATATGAGGTGGCGTAATTGTTAGGCCGCTCTATCGGCATCGGTCTGAACCTTCCAAGACTCAAAGATAGTACCAAGCGGGACCGATACCCATTCCGTTGCGTCACAGCGCCCGAGAAAATCTCGCAACAAACAATGCGGTCTGGTTATCAGCAAGCGAGTAAGAGGTGGCAAGGTGGGTAGTCCATCTTTGTTTTTCTGAGGACTCCGCCAGCCTTGCGTAGATGTCACGGTTTTGTGGGGATTGAGTTTTGCTGCTTCATCATGAGACGACCGTCCTCAAAACTTTATAACGGCGCGAGTGACTCCGAGAAGATACCGTACAAAAGTGGACGTGATGTGGAGTGCACCAAGGATCTTACGGAGCCGCATTGCGCTAGCATGACAATACAGGAGGCTCTTATCACGGGAATATGGCATTCTGGGTGCAGATCCTTTCCTTGGCCGACTATTTGGTGGGCCCCTTGACTGATGTTGCCGAAGATACATACATAGTGTTGGGATAGCAGAAGCTGATGTCACAGGGGCGATGGGCAGTGGAGAAAATACCCGCTTAAGTGCTCTCTTGGCACCGCTGAGGGAGATTTTGTTGAACTTCAATTGCTCCAAATCTCAGCATGTTAGGGACTGCCGAGAAGACTTGTTTTTTTCCCCGAAACGAACAAATTTTTAGGGTTTGGATATTAAAGTGGAAATACAGAGGGATGATATCACTCACTTTCAACCTAATTTTCTTTCAGGGTGGCTAATTAAGCAACTGGCTTATACTGGGCAACAAAATGTTAAAGAAGCCCTGAACACATTTAAAAGAAGTAATCTGAAGTGAAACTCTCAATACGTCGACTAGCACTTCATAATAACTTTCACTTCTAATTTCATGATATCTGGTCGAGTCACTAACGTGCAATGGCTCTAGTGTCTAACAAAACCACCTTCATGCTGAACAACGGCGTTGAGATCCCAGGCTTGGGTTTTGGAACTTTTGCAAACGAGGGGGCCAAGGGGGAAACGTATAATGCTGTCACGTGTGCTCTTCAGATTGGATACAGACATCTTGATTGTGCCTGGTTCTATCTGAACGAGGGTGAGGTCGGAGATGCAGTACGAGACTTCATCAAGAACAACCCCGCAGTGAAGCGAGACGACATTTTCATCACCACCAAGGTCTGGAACCATCTCTATAAGCCTGAAGATGTGAAATGGTCGCTTGATAGTTTACTCAAAAACCTGGGTCTCGATTACATCGACCTCTTTCTCGTGCATTGGCCCATCGCCGCAGAGAAGGACGATGCAAGGCTGCTAAAGCTCAACGCAGACGGGCAGTACATTATCAATAAGCAACTCACCGAAAACCCAGAACCCATGTGGCGCGCCATAGAGGATGCCTTATCAAGTGGAAAAACTCGAGCTATTGGTGTTTCCAACTGGACCATTGCTGGCCTGAAGAAGATGCTGCAATTCGCAAATATAAAGCCCCAAGTAAACCAGATCGAGGTCCACCCTTTCCTACCCAATTCCGAGTTGGTTCAATTCTGCCAGGACAATGATATCTTGCCCCAGGCCTATTCGCCTTTAGGCTCTCAAGACCAGGTTCTTTCTATAGGCGAGAAGGTCCGGACGAATAAGACACTCCTTGAAGTTGCCGACCGCAGTGGTTATACTCTCGCCCAGGTCCTTCTGAGCTGGGGCTTGCGCCGTGGCTATATTGTCTTGCTAAAGAGCTCCACGCCTTTAAGAATTGAGAGCAATTTCCAGGTCCCGAACATATTAGACGAAGATTTTGCGGCAGTGGAAGCCGTTGCTTAGGGCCGCCATACCCGTTTTGTAAATATGAAGAACACGTTTGGTTATGATGTCTGGCCAGAAGAGTCCTTGGAAATGTAATGCTCTATACAATATGGAGCGTCTGAAATTTCAATTAATATAAGTATAGAGTTTATAAGCATGGAGAAGATACGAAGTGCGTTGAGGTGAAGGCGCCCAATTGTTAGGGGAAATTCGTCGCATTGGCAGAGTCGTCAAAACGCTAGATTTCCGAAATCCTCACTTGATATGTTAAGTTAGCTGAATCACCCTTCTGACTTTGCTATATATTGGGAGGGTTCAGCGGGGTCTTTGTAGAATTAGAGACCACATGGTAGAGTAGCTATAAGCCCTGTCGACAAAAGATCAGCTGTGAATCACATGCGCTCTGTCTGCCTATCTCTGTGCCGGCTTTGGAGATTTCATGTTGATGGATTACCCGAAGTATAGGAAGAAAGAGAACGCAGTTGTGTAGAAGCTTGCACGGTGCTTCAAAGATGCTGTGACGCGTATGAGAATGGGAAGTCACGAAAGTCGAAGTAAATTGATGAATGGGCAGCCTTTTTGGAAATAGCTTATTGGGCTAACTTATAGTAATCTCTCTTCTCATGTAACACAGCCGAATACCTGGAACGGAAGATTCGAAACAATATTTGAGGCAGACCATCAGAATACAATGACGATAGAGTATAATGACGATTGGACTTTATAGTGATATCCACTGGAGATGGCATCTTTCTCGGCGTAGCTAAGCTAAGGATAAGGCAAGGATAAGGCACAGAGATTCTTCGGCGCTACGATAAAGTAATTACTTCGGATATGCGTATCCCTACCCCTGGAAAGGAAGCCAATGGAGCAGGTAGGCTTCTTCGGTAGGAGAGTCTATGATCCTAGGCATCCTTCTTAGGTGCAAGCTAAGGAGCCTATAGGTTTAGTCTAGCCGGCCTAGTTCCCTTCCACGGCTGAATTGCTGTTAACCCTTGCGCACTACTTTCGGATCAAGGAGGTTGACAGAAAGGCAAGAATCTTCTAGATTCCGAATTTTCTCTCAGGGTAAGTTCGACATGTCCATGGCAACATTAGCGAAAAGGTGCTATTACCCGCTGATATTGCTAAATGATCAGGGCGTGGTTAGGCATAGAGTAGTTCTAGACCATAATATCGTAACGAGCCCTGACTCGTGGCGATGGATTATCCCTAATTCTTGAAATTTTGGCCAAGGTAAACCCTGTCGACCGGGATCGGTTGAGGGAGGCAACAGCACGGCGAACGATAGTTTGTTAGGATCAGAGTTAGGACTGAGGCAAGGTCGGAAATATTGGAGATCCAAAACCAGCAAGAGGACTCTGGTTCCGGGATGGTATTTTCGTTCTCTTCTTGGGTGAAGGGCTATGCATGCTAATCCTAGAAGCCGAACGTGGTTGGCCTGAGGGGCTTCGTGTGATAACGGCCGGTCTATATATAAGGTTAGGGCATGTTGCACACTCTAGTATTAAGTGATACTTGTATTGGTGTGTCATCGCGAACTATGGCTTGGGCGGGATGCTCTCGTCGCAGGGTTTTACACAACTACCCTTGGTTAGAAGCAGGGATGCCGTATATCTGCCTACATGGTAGTATCCATTATTATCATGGAGATCTTTCCGAATAGAGCCCGTAGCGCTCCATCGTTCTCGTTTCAATACCCATATCGAGCATGGATTCGTCGAATGACGAGACTTCGCCATACCATTGCGTGACCACCACATTATCCCCTAATTCCATTAAAATGTGCTCGCGCCGCAAAAAGGTGAACCATCTCGCCAAGCTGCCAAGCAAGCCACGAAGTTCAGAGCCGCATCGCCATGGCGTTCAATATTGAGAGGATCGCCTCCCAGCCTTTGCCAACGCTAGGTGATGATAAGAAGTCTTCGGTAAAAGTCCAAACGACTGTTGGAGATGGTGCGGCGGTACCGACATTCGTCGGGAATCCAGAGAGGCAAAAGTGGTATCAATGGTTTGCGCCTACTGATACTCTTGAGGAACGACGGTTGATCTTGAAGCTGGATGGATTGATTATGGTCTTCGTTTTTCTGGCGTATTGGGCCAAGGTGCTTGATTCTTCGGCGACGAGCACGGCGTACGTGAGCGGCATGAAGGAGGACCTGAAGCTTTATGGCAATGAGCTGAATTATCTGAACACGACCTATATGTATGTCTACACTGCGATATTGGTGCCCCATCATAGACTGACACGTTGTTAAAGGGTTGGATTTATTACCCTACAGATTCCATTGACTGTTTTAGTATGTACCAACATCACGCTATCCCGACATTGTACTCACCTCTAACAGATGACGCGGTTCTCGGCGACATATTTTATCCCTGGTGCAGACCTCATCTGGAGCGTCCTTACTCTGGCTCAATACAAGGCCACAAACGTGCACCAACTTTATGTGATCCGGTTCTTCGTCGGCGCTGCAGGCAGCCTTTTCTTCCCCGCTGTTCAGTGGTACCTAGGCTGCTGGTACAAACGTTCCGAACTTAGTCGACGAGGTGCCATGTTCTTCATTGCTAGCCAGGTAGGCAGTATGAGCTCCGGATATATTCAGAGTGGAACCTACGCGTCCTTGAATGGGAGACATGGAATTGAGGGATGGCGGTGGCTTTACATTATATGTAAGTTCTGACGAGTACCCTTTACGGGAGGCGTTGTTGACGCATCCAGGCTTTGCTTGCACGATTCCCATCGCTGTCTTGGGATTTATCGTGCTACCTAGTCACCCTGAGAAGTGCAAGCCTGGTCTTTTGACGGAGCGTGAGATCCATCTGGCGCGCGAGCGAATGGCCGTTGAGCATCGTGAACCTCCCAAGCCGCTCTCAGTCTCCGTCATCAAATCAGTTCTGTCGGGCTGGCACTTCTGGATTCTCGTTATCTTCGCCTTTTTCTTCTCCCAAGCCGATGGGGTTTCCTCCAACAGCGGACTTCCACTATGGCTTAAAGAAGAAGGCTATGGTGTAGAGTCAATCAACACGATCACGACAGTTTCGCCGGCAGTAACCATCATTTCCTCCATCATCTGCGGTATTCTAGCGGACGCCTATGATGTGAAGGTCTCTTTGATTGCTACCACCGCCCTGCTGAACATCTTGGCAAGCATCGTCCTTGCTATTTGGCATGTTCCTACTGGTCTCAAATTCTTCGCCTTTTTCCTAGCTGGTTCAGCCGACGGCATCGCCGCAATAATCTACGCTTGGGCTAACGAGATCTGCGCTGGGAACGCCGAGGAACGCGCCATTGTCCTGAGCAGTATGAATACCATTGGAAATACTTTTGGCGCTTGGTTGCCTCTATTGTAAGTACTGATTAAATGCGACGAGATATTTGTTTGCTAAGTTTTAAATAGTGTCTGGAAGACTGTCGATGCCCCTCGCTACCTGATCGGATACAACTGGACGATTGCGCTTGACGTTGGCATGCTTGGAATGCTTTTCGTCCTGCGGTCATTTTGGAACCGAGAACTCAGGCAGGCAACAAGGGATTAAGTAATGTTCTAAGCTGATGCGAGCAATCAGACCGAGTGACTACACTTTAGAACTCTCTAGGAACTCGGAGCAGCTTCTGAAATTACACCCTGTAATGCTTGCACATCGAGTTAGGGTTTCCGCGGGGATGGGGCTTATTGGTACGGAGGTTCTCTTGGGACTTGGAGATGTCATTGCCCGACCTCCTCCGAGCTCCCACGGCCGAGGTATTATTGAAACTCGAGCTAGGAGACGAGTTGGTCAGGATCTGTATAGCCATGATATCAGCTGTATGCTCTAGATTCCCGCTACGGGAAGTGATAGCCACTTATATGTGTGACAAGATTATTTAAAACACTCACTCATAATACTTAACTTAGGAACCCGGGACGTAGAAGATTGAAACCATCGGCCGACGACTTTTTGGTCAGATTCCGACCTCGGCCATCAGAGACTGTTCCCGAGACAGTCTTCTCATCATCCTGACCATCGCCGGCAGAGAGGGGCCGAGCCAAGCTTCACCCGCCACTGGCCTTAATGCAGAGCCCATGATTCAGGCTACTTCAGCCTCACCTACTGTCTCTGACGCGATTCAACGACTTCAGACGCTCAAGGATGATCCTTCAGAAGGTTTCGAGTGGAATGAGAGTGAGCTCAATCTCCAAGACTCGGGGGCAGACGATGTGAATGCGCTGTCGCTGTCAGCCCAGTCTCGCTCCTCTTTTGTGGGCATCTTCTCCGTCGCGGCAGATGTTAAAGTCCTAGTCAAGGGTTCTTCCAGGCTCGCTTCAGCAAGACAAGCATGCACGACCGACTAGGACCATTGAGCCAATTCCTCCAGCATCACAAGATTTCTCTTAACTCTTAATAGACGCCGCACCATAAGTCCAATATCACCAAGTCAGCAATTGATCGACACTTACTTCTCTCAAGTTCACATTCTTGCTCCTATAGTCCGCAAGCCGACATTCCGGAGCCAATATCTCTCCAAATATCGAAGAGACTCTCCTTAGATGGCTTTACTTTATATGGTGCTCGCTCTCAAAAGCATTGCTTCTTCAACATCTAATTGCGAGGAGGACCTCATCTATTATCAGGCGGCATAAGCCCACTTAGGCCTAAAAAGCTTTAGAAGCGGCTACATAGAGGCACTTTAGGCCATTATCTTGATGAGTGGCTTATACCTTCACTATAGGAATCGGCCCAATATGGCCTCTACGATCATAGACGCTGCGAATAGAAATGCTTATGGCCTCAGACTAGATAGCGAATTCCACGGCGATATCGCCCAAGAGTTGACAGAAACAGAGATCAAACGGAGGACTTAGTGGAGTTACTACATTTTGGATTCCTAGGGATCGACTACGCTGGGACGGCCGTACTATGCGGCTAAGTTCGATACTAAGCCACCACGGAATCTTATAGACGATCGGGTAAACTCTATCAGTTTGAGAAACCCTGATGATGAGACTGACCAAAACGACTAGGCCTGCGAAGCGACTACGAGCGAACCCACACTCCATCCCCCGTTAATTCATAACATTACGCTTTGCAAAATCATGGGCCACATTCAATCAAGGCTCCAGATATCACCGATTTGAGACCCCAAAAAGATCGCTATCTACAACAAGATGCTGGTTGATTGGTTTCAACAGCTTCCCCATTTCACGCACCCGCAAAATCCCTGCCCGACTTCCCTATAAGTCGTTCGCGCTGTCTTCACTTGGAGATATCAAAACATTCGGATCCTCCTTCACCGTGCCGATGTACTTGAGGCAACAATCCGTCAAATCCCGATTGCCAGCCTCGAGGTGGAGGAACAAAGAGTTGTCATCCAGTGCCGTCAACTCGCAGCTGAAACTATCATGAGCATCAAGTTTGAATGGTGGCCCACAAAAATGTCCGGCTGGAATGGGGTCTTGTTCCTATTCCAGGCCTGCCTCATCCCGTTGATGGCACTAGCGACTGAATCACGGGAACATGAGGACTATGCGAAGTGGCAATCACAGTTAGAGACAGGAATAGCGTTGCGTTGTGTCACAACATGGCGCCGTGGAGTCTCGTTGGGCAGAAAACAAAGGGCGTCCTCGAACAACTCTTGAGAGGAACTCAACAAACCTGTGTAGGCGATGCCACCGCTAACCCAGATACTGCTTTTGATGCCTTATCCAGCCTAAATCAGTGCTTTTTCAGTGGAGATTGGTCTGATGTGATAGGCGAGGAAGAATTTCCATATACTTTCGACCAGAGTTTGATCGATTTTGCTGCACAATATCTGGGCGGTGACTTTGTCATTGACAGTTAGGGAAAAGGAAGCAGAGCGACTGAATAACTAAGGGCTGTTGTTCGGCGGATTCGTTAAACATGATCCACGCCGTGACCCGATTCGAAGTCCCATTCCATTAATATATTCCCCAAAGGCACATACCAGTTCCACAAGATCGATTCGAAAGAGTCTGTACCAACCACAAGTCATAATAGCATGGCTATTGCTTGCAGGGATTATAATTCTTACGGGTATACCTGCCCGTTTCCGGAGATGTAGATCCAGACAATGACCTCGGCAATTGAGCTTATAGGGTACAGGGTCTTCTAATCTGTGATCGTATGTCGTTATCGGACTAGATAAAACTCTGAGAACAGATATTCATATTTATCACTACTCTGACCTTAATCAATCTCAATTCACTCCGATGGAAGAATAGATAGTGCTTGACCTGCCCTCTAGATCACTTGTAGCCCGGGAGATGGCGACTCATATGCGCTTTGACGAATGAGAACACTCGCCTTGACCCAAAACCGCCCACCAGCGGCTTGTCCTTCACAGAGAGCCCACGTACCAGAATCTTTAGTACCCAGAGGCACGGCTGAGAGGTCGTAAAGAGTTTGTTCGCCATAGCCGAAAGGGAACCATAGCTTCGGACATTCGAGGTAAAAGTCCAAGGTAGTCATGCCGGCTTTGCCCACGAAAGCTGCCGTATTAAAGATCACTTGGCCTGCGCACTTCAATGTAAATTGCACCTGGCCGGCAGGTCCATCCACTTTGGCATATAAGATCCCTTTGGCGAAGCGAAGATGCGGATCAATGTTGATATCTGACCACAGATCTTCAATCTTCGCGATATATGTTTCTATGCGAATTGGCTTCCACGGGCCACAACACATCATGAGAACTGGCCCCCAATCCCAACCCTATGCCACCATAATCAGTCGTTGAAACTCACTGTAGCTTGAGCTTCTTCAGAGACTAACCCAATGATATTGTGCCTTTCTGACAGCCAGTCGATCAGGCTCACCGTTGTGAGCAATGAAGTCATACTCGAGATGTTCGTCCTTGAGTCTAGGGCCTTGGAGAAGAGCGCTGTCGAAATCAATGCGAAGTACGTTGTGGTCACTTGGTCTTAAGATGCTAGTTACATCAACGGTGTGGGATAGATACATTTTCTCGCATTGCAGAATGGGCCGTCCGTTCAAGAACACTGACTAGAAAACACATCGTTATGCAGGCTTTCCTAAATCTCAAATCATGTAAAAAAAAAGTACTCACAGCATAGCTATCTAACCCTTCAAATACGAGAAAGATTTTGCAGCCGGGTGGCCTTTCTGGGGAGGAAATCTGGAATTGATACGTCCAAGACTTTTCGCCAACCCATTCGACATCTAGCTCATTGAGTTCCACAAAGGGATCGGGAATTCTTCATCCATTAGTTTAAATTTTAGGTAAAAAATAGGAGGAGAACAATGTAATCAGTCTGGGCTTACTTTGCATTGTTGAGCAGGTCAAGATGTACTACGCTGGGAACGCTAGTTACAGGCATCCACTGGTCGTCTTCAGCATCTGTTTGCTTGAACTTCCAGCCAGAACTGAGATCCAGGGTGAACCTTCCATGCAGGTTTTTATTATACGATCCCATTTTGTCGAATGCTGCGAAATTATGAGTGCTCAACGAAGGTTGAAAGACGTAATACTAATGTAAAAGAGCTAAGAATTGGAGGTGCCAAATCGAGCATGATGCACTTTTGAAGGGCTGTCTGATCACATGCGAGATAGCAAACGTAGTGCGGACTTTGCGGTGCCGCCAGAGTCTCCTCTAATTTCTACCATTGCCTGGAGCTGTCCTCCGAGCCACAAGCTTCTCGCTGGCCTAATGCTCCGGCGTTACGGAGCTCTTTGAGAGGTTCAATTACTGGCGCTAAATCGGAGCTCGGAGAATCCCGATTAGGCAAAGTTCGAGTAGGTCCGAGAATCCCTGGCAGCTTGACTGCCGATCACCAATTTAGGTGACCTCCATACAACCTGGCGGCGCATTCCATCAGTCCCACTCGCCGAGAATCTGGGGAAGAGTCACTAACGGGCTGGCGGTCTCAGGTCATACCTACAGGTCCGGAGTCTTGCTCGGCTCGACCACATCTTCAAGGGTGTGTGCCCCATGACTATAAGTCTAGAGGGTAGTCGGGCAAGTTGACAGTTCGCATAGCATCGCTAACTCCAATATCCCCGATAAAATCGACCAAGACCATCTTCAAACGCAAAAATGGACGACAAGATGTCTGAAGCAAGTCAACGTAATGAGAAGATTAACTAAGGAGGGCCTGCAAACCTTTCGATCCCCAATGTCGTCGAGTCGCTGCCTGAAGACTGCCGACCCAATCCTTGGGGGCCAGGGCACCGCAAGCTGTACTTGATGTGTGGGACAGTCTATCTATGCTCTACAATGAACGGTATGAAACCATTTTATCGCACATCATAGCTTCAAGAAAGAAACTAGTCCAGTTGCTAAATTGAAATTAACTTGAACAGGATACGATGGTTCCTTGATGGGCTCAATCAACGCCATTCCGGAATATCAAGAGTACTACAATTTTGCGCCAGACGGCGCCACGGCCACTGGGCTGGTGTTCAGCATCTTCCAGCTTGGCCCGATGGCAGCCGCGCTGTTCATTTGAATATCCGACTGGCACGGTCGTCGAGTTACTATCTTTATTGGATGCTTTGGAGTCATGATAGCTACGATCATCGCTTCTGTCGCGTCAAATCTATCGATGTTCATTGGCGGCTGGTTCTTGCTGAGTTTCTTCGCTATGACCGCTTATACCTCCGGGCCGATTTACCTAGTCAAGATCGCTCCCCCAACGTACCGCGGGACTGCTGCTGGTATATACAACACACTCTACTATATGGGATCCCTCATCGCCACCTTCGCAGTCTATGGGGCGAATCTCCATCTCTCAGGTAACTTGAAGTGGCGCTTGCCGCTGTGACTAGCTGATAAGGCTCTGTCGTTGTCGGGTGTTTGTATGTGTTCTAACTGAGCATATGAATGAGCATATCCCAGGTCCTCACACTTTTAGTTGAAATTTAGAGGCACACGTTAAGCGCAGAGCGCAGGCTCGTTTATGCCGCCATATAATATATCAATATAACTAAGTATATCATTAGCCTGCATTTGCTAAACTCTATAACTCAAAGTCTTTTAGTAGAAGCTATACTTTCCCTGTGATTGCAGTAACTCGAGGTGCGAGGGGAGCTTAACTCTTTGCAGTCAGAACATAGGGATCTGCATCCTACTAGCATCTAAGGGCGGTTTCCTCGGTTAAGTGGTCCGGCGACCTTGGCCGGAATTAGGCTAAGTTGGAATAGGCCTTATCGCTTCCTATTACAGACTCGTGGCGATCACAAGACGCTACATTTGTAAGGGAAGAATGCGCTTGGAAATCACTTTGTCAAACTTGTACACACACAGACGCACGACTAACCTATCGTGACGTACGAAAGGGCGATGAAATAAAGGCACGCGTACGCTTCTGAATATGGTACCTTTATCTCGTATGATATCCGATTGTAGTATATTCCCTCTCATGTCTGCCTCCTGAATGGATTCTCGTGAGTTGTTAAAGTGGTAAGGCTACCATTATACCTTGAGCAGACTTCTCCTTGCTAGCGTTTATTAGCGGGTCGAAACCCCGGATCTTCCAATAGGCACAGTTCAGCATGAGCGGGGATGGTCTACTGGCGACATGAATATATCACCTAAGGTTAATTTAGACAGAACAATATTCTGAGTTCAAAAGGTTAACCAACGTGGCCTATACCGGCCATACCGGACTTGGTTAGTGTGCCGTTGTCAACGGCTTGGCGTTCCCTAAAGTCACGCCACTTCCTGATACTCTATTTTTCCCTATCGCTCACGCCGCGCAACTCGGCCCAAGCAGCTTCTTCATCACCCATTCAATCCTTGAAATACAGTCGAGGCGGATCTGAGGTTTGCATGAAACCAGCATTCTACTTTAGGCATGCCCAGGCCAAACAGCGAAGCTAACAAAATTTCCGAACATATACAATCATTCGGCGCAATCCATCGAGGATACGCATCTTGGCAACGACCATGGCTTCTACATTCCACCATCGTTCATACCTCGCTTAACATTGATCACGAGTGTGGATTGAATATGCATTCCTACGCTGCAAGCCACAGAATCTGGATAGTGGGCTGATGTGCTGGGATGTAAAGGGCTCTTACAGGTTAGAGACACACGGGAGCCTCCCCGCCTCCGTCCTCGAAACCCAGACGACTGGGTATGAAGTAACGGATTTCAGGCATAGATACGCGCTTCCTCTACAACTGTGTTTGAAGAAAAACTTTGTTTTTGCTCGAACCCTTGTCTAGCGTCTTGCCATAACCATGCTTTTTACACTTTTCCCATTCCAACCTCCATGCAAATTGAGAAGCAAAGGTATTATAGCGAAAATAGCGCCTTGGCCATTCTCTTATGCCACTACCTTGACATCTCGACTCTCGCTTGCCCAGTCTTAACATGGGTGATTGCGGGCAGAAAGATTAAAGAGAAGATCCTCGCCTCTACATAAGGACGGTCGACTTGGGCAAGAAACCTGAGCTTAGTCTTCCTGACAGAGTAGAGCATCCACCAAAATCCAGCAAGTCTAGCGAGATCTGCCTTGCCGTCACCTCGTCACTCTTATAGCTGTTTATTGGGTTAGGGTTACCAACAGTACCAACCTGATGCGAGCACCCCTCCTCGGGCTCGTGGCCGCGAGCCTAGGCGGTACCGCGGCTGCCCAGAAAGTCCTCTTCGTTGAAGGCCTTCAGGGAGCTGAATACGCCACCCTCAACACGGGGGCATACGAGCGTGAGAAAGCAGTCTAGTCGTGTGTGAAGATATGTCACTCATAGCTAACCAGTGTATTATTCAACATGTAGTCAGGGTTGTTGATGGGACAGAGTGGCAAGCCATGACCACGGAGGAATTTGCCGAATACGATGCGATTGTTATCTCGAATGGGGCGTGCAGCAATGACCCCAGTGAACTTGACTTTATGGCCGCCAATGTGGCCACATGGACCCCAGCGATCAAAGGCAATGTCGTCGTCCTTGGGACTGCGACTTCAAGCTATACCACGCCCAGCTCTGGGGTAGCGCTCTTGCTCAGCAACGGACTTGACTATGCTCTAAGCGGGCCTAACACCGGACTCTACATCACCGTCTCATGCTACTACGAAAGCGCCGCGGATCCTGTCACCGTTCACACGGTTGAAGCCCTTGCAGGGTTCGGCAACTTCCAGGCCCGTGGGGTGGGTGCGGCATGCTTTGACGTCGCCTTCGTGGTGGACAATACGTCGCCCGTCATGTCAGGCCTTACGAACAGCGCAATCAGCAACTGGAAGTGTAGCGTCAAGGAGGCTGTGCTCGCTCCCGCTAGCTTTCATCCCGTTGCTCTTGCCGGCTACATTTCTGGCCCTGGCTCAGGTACCTGGGGAGGCCGGAATGGCGTCCCCTATATCGTCGCGAGAGATGCCACCTGCGGCAACGGAGCCCTCGACAGCGGCGAGGAGTGCGATAGTGGCATCAACAACGGCGTCTCGGGCGACGAGTGCGCTCTGGACTGCACATGTATCAATGGTTTCGACCCCGTCTCCGAGGAGTGTATGGCAGCATTGCTCTGCGGCAATGGCGCACTGGATCCTGACGAGGAGTGCGATAACGGTCCCGACAATAGCCAGCCTGGCGATGAGTGCGCGCTAGACTGTACATGTATTAACGGTTTCGACCCCGTTTCTAACGCCTGTATCCCGGTATCACTCTGTGGCAACGGGGCCCTTGACAGTGGCGAGGAGTGCGACAATGGTCCCGAGAATGGCCAGCCTGGAGATGAGTGCGACCTAGATTGTATATGCATCAATGGTTTTGACACCGTGTCTAGCGCCTGTATTCCAGCTTCACTCTGCGGCAACGGGGCACTGGATCCTACCGAAGAGTGTGATAACGGCCCCAATAACGGCCAGCCCGGTGACGACTGTGCTAGTGATTGTACGTGCGTGAATGGCTTTGACCTCACGAACAACGCCTGCAACCCGCCGTCCACGTGCGGCGACAGTATCATCGACATTGGAGAGCAGTGTGACAACGGAGCAGACAACGGTGCTGATGACAATGTCTGTTCAAGCACCTGTCAGTGTGTAGTCGGGATTGACCCGGACACCAGCGCATGTCTACCGCTGTCAGCCTGTGGCGACGGTACACTTGACGAGGGTGAGGAGTGTGACAATGGCCCTGATAACGGTGCTCCCGGAGATCTCTGTTCAAACACTTGCGAATGTGTCTTTGGCATTGATACAGGGACTGGTGAGTGTAATACCGCGGCACCGGAAAGTTGCGGTAATGGAGAAATTGACGCGGGAGAGGAGTGTGATAATGGTCTTGCCAACGGAACACCGGATGATCTGTGTAGCGCTGGTTGCCAGTGCGTGTTTGGCCTCAATTCAGATACCAACGCATGCAATACTGAGGCGCCTGCGACTTGTGGTAATGGAGTCGTTGACATTGATGAGGAGTGCGACAATGGGCCCAGCAACGGAGCCCCAGACGATCTCTGTTCTACCACTTGTCAATGCGTCTTTGGCCTGAACTCGGAAACAAACACCTGCAATACCGCGCAGCCAGCGACCTGTGGCAATGGCATCTACCAGCTAGATCTGGGCGAGGAGTGTGATCACGGTGCTGACAACGGTGCCGGTAACCTCTGCTCGGCCACTTGCACGTGTGTGCACGGAGTCGACGACGCTGGGCTGGGCTCTTGTCTTCCTGAGATGGTAAGCCCTACGTGCGGTGATGGAGTTTTCCAGCCTGATAATGGTGAGCAATGTGACAACGGGAGTGCCGCCAACGGCACTCCCGGCGATCTGTGCTCGGCATCCTGCACTTGTGTCTATGGTGTTGAAGATGCTGCGGCCGGCACTTGCAAGTCCGAGCCTGTTATCCCCACTTGCGGCAATAGAGTCTACCAGCCGGACCTCGGCGAGGAGTGCGACAATAGCGACGATAATGGCACTCCGGGCAACCTCTGCTCGAACTCCTGCAAGTGTCTCTACGGAGTCGATGACCCCATGGCTGGGACTTGTCTCGCCGAGGACTCTAGCTCTTCTACCGATATCTCAAGCTCTGGATCGACAACGACAACTCCCCTCTCTTCGAGCACTACTGATTCCTCATCCCCTCCTGGGAGTACCATCACCGATATTCCTCCCGATCCTTTAGACACCACGACCGATTTTCCCATCAGCAGTTCAGTCGGCGGTTCCTTGATAAGTTCTCTAGCTGATTCAACTTCTCCTGGGAGTACCATCACCGACAGGCCTCCCGGCTCTTCAGACACCACAACTGATCTTGCAGTTAGTAGTTCGGCCGGCGGTTCCTCAAGTGGTTCTTCAGCGGATTCAACTTCTCACCCGAATCTATCTACAACTAACGATATTGATTCCTCTTTCCCTCCTGGGACTACGATCATTAGCTCGACTCCCAATCCTTCAGATGCTATGACCAATCCTCCTATTAGCAGTTCACTTGGGGATCCCTCAAGTGACACTCCAGCTGATTCAACTTCTCCTCCGAGTCCAACTGCGACCAACGGTCCCCTCCCTGAAATGATTGGTGAATTCACCTTCTTGGGGTGCAGCGACCCGCAGGAAGACTTCGGCTCATTCAGTCTTGCACTCTCGAGCCCTGAGATGGACCTGGACCTGTGCGTGACTGCCTGTGCGGGCCGAGTCTATGCTGGTGCCTATACAACGTGGGTTATGATTCTTCCCCTCATGTACTCGTGAGTGAGTGCCCCTGCTAACCAGCTCTCTCAGTGAATGCTATTGCGCAGATACCTTTGATGAAGTCCTCACGGTTTCAGCCGCCGAGTGCCCTATCCCTTGCCCCGGTGACCCGAGCCAGCACTGTGGCGGCGCCCGCGATGTCTTGAGCCGCATCCGTCGCCAAGCCGTGCCCAACTTCGTGCTCCTATCCGTCTATGTCAACAAAGCCCTGCTGCCGACCGTCGTCTCACCGACGCGCACCGGAAATGTCATCACGACGACAGCCACTCACATCACCAACACAGCGACTGCCACAGCGACTGCCACAGCGACTGCCACAGCTCCGGTCTGCGTCGGCGGCTACTGCGGCTGGTATGTCTTTGAGCTATGCGTTAGTGCGCCTGCGTCGTGGGAGGTGAAGTGATCACGCCCGTAGTAGTACCCAAGTAGTATGTTGAGGGGTGGCTTGATTGATCTAAGTTATAGCTGTGAGCCTAGTGCCTATAAGCCCCTCCTAGTCTAGTAGATACCGCTTGCTATATAGCTGGCTAATAGACTCCCCGAGACCTCTTTTTATAATATTAATTATAATATCTAATAATACCAGAGTTATCCCTTAGTAATCTATTATATAATAGGCAAATATAGCCTTATCTCCTCCTATTATCCCCTATTTTATAATCTATATATCCTCCTATCTTAATACCTATAATTATTTAATATTTCCTAACTTCCTAATATCCTATAGTAATATTATTTCTAGCCTTTATAAAGGCTTTTTATATACTTATACCCCTATTATTTAAGTTAGATATTCTTAGGTATATTATTAGCCTCTTAATCTTTTAAATTATAAGACTCTAGTATCTCTATCTCTCTTTATTATTATAAAGAGGCTAAGTCTTATATATTTAATTTAAAAAGTGCTAAATAATTATATTATAATATATATAATTTTAAGTTATTTATATATAGTTTTTATTCTAAACTAAGTAAATATAAGCTTTTAATTTAATAAGATATTATTAAGGCTTATTAGACTATAATAAATAAGTTTCTCTATAATTTATAAAACTTTCCTTTTAATTTATTTTTCTTATTTTATTTTTCCTAAACTAAGGACCTGATTTTAATTTTATAAATCTTAATTAATTTGTTTTTAGTAGCTCTTTTTATAGATTATATAGCTAGATTATTATAGAGTTTATTAAATATATTAACTTACTTTAAGTTTACTTCTTAGCTTATTCTCTTAATAATATTTTATTTTTTTTAAAAGGTTTTTAATTTTATTAATACTTAAATATTTTAAGAAGAGTTTAAAACTATAAAAGGCTTTAATAAAGAAAGTTCTTAAACTCTAAATATAGTAGATATTTAGATTTACTAATATTTAAAAGACTATCTTATCTTAGTTTTTAAGTAATTCTCTATTTTACTTTAATTGNNTATTTTATTAATTAGGATTTAATTAATTAAATATATCTCTTTATTAAGCTAGTTAATTAGAAATATAAAACTAGTCTATATATTAGTTATATACTATATTTCTTTATAATTAAGATAAAATAGAGATTTATAAAGTAATTACTATTATTTATATAAATAACTTTTAGCTATTTAAAGATTACTTTTTATTTAGTTTCTTAAGTATTTATAACTTTATTACTTATAGTATTAATATAAATATTACTATTAAGTTATTTAATTAAGTAGTTAATTATAATAAGAATATAGTTCTTTTTAAAGGCAAATCTTAAAATAATAAGCTTTAAGTAATTTATAGCTACTATTTCCTAGGGGCCTAGCGCTCCTATTTCCCTAAATATACTTTATAAGATCTATAAGGCAATTTATTAATATACTAAATAGAATAGGCAGTAATAACTAATATTTCTAACTCTTAAGAGCTAGTAAAGTTTCTTTTTTAATATATAAAGAATAATAATATTAGTAAAGTAGCTATAGATATTATAAGCTTATTAAAGAATATCTAATACTTTATTTTTTATTATATATTTTACTAGAGATTTATTAGTCTTAGTAAAGTAAAAAATATTATTTTTAATTTAATAATATAATGCCTTTTATCTTATTAGCTTTCTTCTTTTATAAGGGATTTCTAACTTATCTCTTAATAAGTAGGCTATAATCTCTAAGTATTATAAGAATTTACACTAGCTTTTTAAGCTCTTATTTAAATAGTTTTAAAGTAGGCTTTTTACTAATTTGCCTCCTAAAAGTATATAGTTTTCTATTAGAGTTAGTATTTTTAAATTAAGTCTAATATAGCTAATAAAAACTTTAAAAGCTATTTAATAAGTAATCTCTAAGGCTTCTTCCTATAGTATATCTAAGAGTTATAATATTTTATTAGTAATTTATATTACTTTTATAATATTTAGTTAGTAGATATATTTTATATTAAATTCCTCTAAAATATTAATCTACTTGCTAACTTTTTTATAGACTTTATTTAAGTTTCTTATTAAGTCTATAATTCTCTTATAATTAGTATATATCTTAATAAAATATAAGAAGTANTTTATTAATTANGNATATTCTTTTAANANNNATATTATTAANAGTATTTCTTTTTTAAGTATTAAGTATNTNTTCTNTATATTATTAANTTTANNTAATANCTATATAATAATTTATATAGTATAAAAGTTNTTATTTATAATAGCTTCTTTTANTANNATATNCTCTATTTAAATTANNATANCTNNTATNNTANTATNTAAANTATTANTANTAATATAAAANTATANCTCTAATTANGNANTAAAAGTAGNATTCTTNTAAANACTTTANTAAATATANTATANNNCNTTANTANCTAAGTTATCCTAATATAATATATTATATTAGACTTTATTATATTATATAAAAGGTTTTTTAGACTTTATAAGTTTTAATATAAATTTAAAGAAGNCTCTTTTTATTTATTATANTANATNAGATTATCTAAGGATNAATTTNCTTATAAAAGNGNTAAGATATAGNAAAGTTTATATATNTTCNTATAATTTTANNNGGTTATTCTTAAAATATTTTCTAANCTTANTAAATTTCTTATANTNCTTAGTAAATAGCTTAATACTATTTTTNTTTTAAGCTAAAGCTAATTAAGTTAACTTCTAATATAAATAATTTTATTTTTACTTTAAATAAGCAGATTAATACTTATATAATTCTTAAGAAGTAGTATTTTTATAAGAATATATAGTAATCTTTAAAAGTTTCTAATATAATATTATAGTTATTAATATAAAAAAAANAATTTATTTTAAGGTTATTAATAAAGCTAAGAATANAGAGNANTTCTTCNCTNTCTTNTAAAAATANATAGCTAAATACTAAATTNCTAAAGTAAGTATATATATTTANNGAGTTTATTANTTNTTANGCTATATTATTATAAANTTATATTNTATTTAATATANAGAATNTNGTTTTATATTAGTTTANAGNGTAAATNNTAATANNTTANAATCTATTTAATATATCTATTTAAAAAAAAGATCTTTAGCTGCNTATANTANATTAAGTCTATATCTNCCTNTAAGTTATAATATAAATATNNTAACTTAACTAAANTANTATTAATATCNTAATAATTATATATTACTTAATATANTTTAGGCTTTAATATTAAAGTTTTAGCTAGCTTTTATAGTTATAATTTTAAGGANTATGTTTTTATTAAGCTTTTAAGGCTANNTTTTCTTTATTAATAAAAAGNGTAATTACTGCCTATTTANAATTATAAGGCTTAATAAAACCTAAGTNNTATATNTATANGAAAATACTATTANTAAAACTCCTTTTTAANTAANTATACTATTTCTGCNTTTAGTANATTANAATAGCTTCTAANTATAATANNATATANTANTAAATAAGATNTATTATNTTAATATTCTTAAGTTANAAGATAAAGCAGTNTNTATAANTATAATANAGNNATATTACTTATATTNTATTTTATANTATNTTAGNTATATCTCTAANAATAATATTANTATATTTAAACTATAAAACTACTAATTCTATANGCTNCTNTATAAGTTAGTATAAGNGGGCTATTTTTTAGTAAATTAAGANNTAGGCCTTAATTTCTTAATTTCNTATATAAATTAGTANTAATTTAATTCTAANTATATNTAAGTNTANGAGNTANNTANTAATAGNNTATATACNTATCTCTTAANTNCTTAAATACNTNTAATAAGTCTATATCTCTNCNTAANAATATANTACTATTTATATTTANTTTCTCTANNTTANTATTANTCTTNTCTTTTNTNTATATTACTNTCTATAANTNTTAGGCTTTTTTNTATTTNNCTAAAGCANTCTCTANNCTATTAGTNTNNNTTTTAAGGCTTANTTNTAATTCTNTTTAGCTCNTANNGTNCTCTTTAGTAGTTANTATAGNNNTATTATTATTTTNTTTCTCTTACTNTTANNNATATTTCTCTNANCTCTTNTATTNCTANCTTATATTCTCTTACTCTTTAGANTACTTANTAATATACTTNTATANNTTNTTANAGCCTTNTNTATTTANTANNGNTNCTTTTCTTATAAATANTANCTAAATAANGCTATTTTCTAATAAGTAGTTTAGTTNTATANTNACTCTNTATATTTAATNTATANGTTTCNTACTATANANTAAGANNNCTCTAATANNACTTATTTATAATTTANNGCTTAGTATTANTATTATAAGAGGTTTTATAGGCTTTATTTTTANTATTAAAGGCAGNTTTTANATATTNTATTATNTNTATTTTAATATTAAATAANAATAAGATTAAAANTAGGCAGCNTTTAANTANNGNGCNTTTATTTATATANNTTTTANTATTATATATATTTANCTTGCNTATTAAGNTNAGATTATTNTAAGATAGCTAATNNNTANNAGCTAGTTATTTAAAGNAGTTATAGGTTTAGCTAGCTAATANAGCNGGGTTAAGTATATAANAATAATATATTATAGTTATANANTATATAANGAGTTCTNNTATTACCTCTANNGAAACTNGCTTATAAGGCNGCNTTATATTAANNCTTAGAGCTCTTATTANTANATAAGTANTATANTTATAAGTAATAAGTATATTTATTATANGCNTATTACTANTTAAGTTATANACTAGCTANTATATNTCTTANANTATANAATTTANTAAAAGTAATATAATAATAATAGNTAAAGTATNTTAATTAANTTAAGTTATAAGTNGAATTAAATCTAAGTATATATTATTTTTATTAGTTCTTATCTTATTCTNTTTAATAGCTCTTTTTACTTATATTAGTCTTATNTATANGCTTTATATAAGCTGCTTATATATANTTAAGAGTTTTTTAAANAAGGGAATTTAACTCNTAAAAGGCTATAAANNTATTATNCTATATTATTTANAATATTNTCTATTTCTTNTAANATANNTTAGTTATNCTNTATAAANATAACNTTCTTTTCTTCTTTAGTATTATAGTCCTAAACTTTTAANGGNTTTAGCTAAGTAGAGTTATTAATNTAAAATANGTAAGATANTAGGTAGATTAGTATAGTTTTAATATATCTATTTATNNCTCTAGACTATAAGCTTCTTATTAATATAGCTNTTAGTCACTTCTATATAATANAGCTAGNGNTNACCTAGTANTANGTNCTAGTTATTATAATCNCNTATTATATAGGCTTTAACTATAGCTAGTATATTNCNTATAATAATCNGNATATANATATANTATTTAACCTCTTAAATTTAATTATTTNCTATTTAAATANCTNNTATATANNTTATAAGAAGNNCTAGGATNTAGTTATTANANATATATTANGNATTTATNAGATNTATANNTAAGCNNCTATTAATTATAATAGTAGAGAATTAGTAGCCTCCTANNTATNCTTNTATAAAGCCTAATATAATTANTNCTAATTCTTNTAAAGCTNNNNTATTTTAATAAATAATATTTCTAAACTTTATAAAANTNAATTAAATATANTTNATCTNTTTAAANGNNATTTTTAAATTATCTTTATTTATCTTCTTTTTTAAGAAACTCTTAAAAAAGAGTAAGTAATTTATAATAAGATCTTAAGTTTTAAGAGATTTAGCTTTCTTATAATACTATATTAGTCTATTTAAGTACTAATAAACTAATAATATAATTTAAAGTAATTAGAGCTAACTTATTATAATAGTAATATTCTTTATTTATTTCTTAAGATTAAACTTTAGAATATTATATTCTTTAATTACTTAAATTTTAATTAAATTAAAGTAAGTTTTCTTTTTAATCTATAAACTTACTTTCTTTCTTAGCTTTATAAAGTTATTTAATACTAATTTTTATAAATATAATACTAATTAAGGCAAGTATAAAATAAGAGTAGGTAGAATTTTCTTAAATTATTTAACTAATATTAATAAGTTAGTAATTACCTGCCTTTAAATCTTCTTTAGGGAAGGTAGTAATTTATCTTAATATATAATCTCTAAGGACTCTATTATAGTAATATCTTTATTAAAAATCTCTTTTACTCTTAATTATAAGTAGTCTTTTTATAAGAGCAGTAGTTTTATTTCCTAAGCTAGAACTTCTTAATAAGCCTTATCTTAAGCTATAGTTTACTTTAGCTTCTTAATATAGTTTAGGTCTAATAGAACCTGGTTTCCTAGAGCCTGCTCGCGATTTGCGGCATAGCTTCTCAGCTCCAGGTCCTCTATCTAGTAGTTTCAGGCTTCTCCAGTTTCCCTAGTATTAAGTCTAATATAAACTATCTTTGATTTTTCTCCTAAAGAATGCAGGTAATATCTTATAGATAGATAAGCTTCTCTAAGACCTCTTAAATCTTATATAATAATATAGACAGGCACTAGCAGGACTTTAATAGAGGCTAATTAAACTAACTCTAGCTAGTGTTATTATTTTATATCTAAGGCATTTATATATTATATCTCTTAGGCCTCTTAATAAGCTATATAATTATATTAAATACTTAATAAATAAGTAAAACCTATATATCTTTAGTTATAGCACTTAAAGCACTATATAAAGTTTATATTAGTTTTATTTTTATTTTATAAAGAGATATAATTCTAAGTTTAAAGCAGATTATTTATAGAAATAAAGGCAAATAGTTTAATTTTATTAAGGCAGTTTATAAACTAGGTATATTCTTCTTAGATTATAGTTATTATTTCTTTTAAAATACTTTATTATTCTATAAATAACTTTATAAAGTCTATATTTAATATAAATATAATATTATCTTTATTTCTTATTAGGGTTTTAGTTATTAATAACTAGTATTCTTAAATAATATCTTAAATTTTATTAAAAATTAAATTCTTTAATATAGCTTTTAATCTCTATTTACTCTTAATATAAAGTCAGTCTTATATATACTTCTATAATTATAGATTCTTTATTCTATTTATTATATAAATAATAAGAAATATAAGTATTATTAGTTTAATTAGGCCTTAAAGATTTATATATAATTTTTCTTCTTTTTTAAATAATAATATTAAGATTTCCCTATATTAGTATCTAAAGGCATAGGCTTTAATAATTAAGTTATTTTTATAAAAAAGGTCTATATTTTTAAATTATTTAATAAACTTTATTAGGAGATTATTCTACTTCTAATTATTTTTTAAGAGGTTCTTAAATTATTAAAGAGCTATACTTTTAAGTCCTAACTTAAAGATTTATTAATTTATAATATTTATAATATTATTTAAAATATTAAGTATTATAGTATTTATTTAGTAAAAGTTAAGATAGGATTATAAGTCTCTATTTCTTAGGTGCCTAGTATAGATAGCATATCTTAGTAGGAGTCTGAAACTAAATATACTATTTATTATAAGTAAGCTAAGTTAGATTAGTTCTAATTATAGAATAAATTAGGTAGTTTTGCTTTTAAATATATTATTTATAGAAAATAAAGAGTTTAAGTATTAAAAAAAAAAGTAAGGCTTAGTTCTAGAATTTATAAAAAAGTGCTAGTTTAATAAGACTCTTTAAATTATTAGACTTAGACTTTAATAATAATAAAGTAGGCTTAATATTATTAATCCTAAAAATAAAAGCCTCTTTTTATATTTAATAAAAGAATTAATTTAAAAGAGACTTTCTTTTTAAAAAGTCTATTAGAAGTAGAGAGTCTTTATATATTAATATATTAAATAAGTAGGCAGAGAGTATAAATTAAAAAGACTTAAATAGAATCTTAAAGCAATTTAATAGGGATAGTACTAGCTATTATTAAGCAGAGTATAGATTATTTTAATAAAGTAGTCCTAGATTAGTAAGGTAAGTTTGCTTAATATAGGCAGAGAGTGGTTTTTAATAAGATTTTAAGATAAGTATATAGAGAATTAAGTTTTTAAAAATTAGAGTTCTTTTAAAAGGAAAATAAAAAAGCTATATAAAAAGTAAGAGGTAATTTCTAAAAGCCTGCGGTATTTTAAAAGAATAAAGGCTAGTTTTTAATAGCTAGTAAAATTATAGGCTAATAATATTAGGCTATATTTATAATATATCACACTGCTATTTTAAGAGTAAGAGAGCTATAATTATAGCTATATTTTAGGTATATCTTACTATATTCTAATAGGTATTAGTAATAAAAGGCAGGTTTTAAGCTAGAGATAGCAGCCTAAAATCTTAAATTTAAAGCATATTTCTTAAGTTAATAAGTTAGATATCTTTTTTAAAAAGCTAAAGTTTAGATCTTATTTCTTACTATATTTAAGGCTAAAAGTTTAAGTACTTAAGAATAAATAGGGGCTATAAATTACTATCTTTCTATTAGCTTTAGTATTATATATTATAATCTTTCTATCTATAATCCTATATTTAAGTCTACTTCTTAAATATTAAGCTAATTCTTAGGTTCTTTTTTTTAATACTTCTCTATACTCTTTGCCTCTCTTACTTAGTCTCTAGCTCTTTTCTGCCTACTCCTAGAGGCTTTACTAAATCTCTCTCTATACTAGGGAGCTATATTAGGCAGCTTTAGCAGGCCCTTTCGCGCTCCTTCTTGCGCTCTATACCTTGCTTGCTATCTTATTAAACTCCCTAGCACTCTCCTTCTAAAGCTACTATTCTTTACTATATTTAAGTTTATATTTTTATACTCTATCTCTAGCTCTATAAAGATTATAATAGTATTCTCTGCTTAATAAGTATATTTATTTAAGTTTTTTTATAAATAATTTTATAGTTTTAAGTTTAAAGTATTATTCTTCTTATCTTATAGTCTAAAAAAGATATATTATTAAAGTAATTTTATAATAATAATAGATATATTTTAGAGGTTTTATTATTTTTATATTCTATAATTTATAAGAGTTTCTACTAGCTTTAAGTAATTATTTTTAAGGTAGTAAAGCTTATATAGGCCCCCTATAATTAGTAGCTTCTAAAGCTTCTTAGTCTTATAGTCCTAAGATAGTTTATAGTTTTATATTAATATATTATAAAGTAATATCTTTAATTTAATATATTAATTAAATAAATACTTATTTTAAAAGGCCTTAGTATAAATAAATAGTTATATATTATTAGAATTAAAGATTATATATTTATATATTAAAAGGATTAATAAATTATTCTTATTATAAGTTACTATAAAGTAATTATACTTATAATAGTACTTAAGTAGTATATTAAGAGGTGGCTTAATTAATCTAAGTTATAGCTATGAGCCTAGTGCCTATAGGCCCCTCCTGGTCTAGTGGATACCGCTTGCCGCATAGCCGGCCAACAGAGGTCGTCTTCGTGCTTGAATCCTGCGCCTGCCCCGGAGGCTGGCGCTACGTGCCCGCCCCCTGCCGCGGCGACGCATGCATCGGCCTCGTTGTTTACCGGCCCATCCCGCACGACGGTCCCGTCCCTGACGGCGTCATTATCTATAGGCCTCAGTCCTGTGACCAGTGTGAAGGTGGTGTTGCGTTCGTGCCGCTGGACAATGTGGGGCAACAAACCAATGGTAGGAATAGTGGTGGTAGCGGCGGCGGCGGCGGCGCTGACGGTGATAACGGCAGCGTTAGTAATGTTAGTGCTACCTTCGGCTCCAGCTCCGGCGCTGGTGGTGACAACGGCAGCGTTAGTAGCGCTGGTGCAGCTTCTGCCTCCACCTCCCGCGCTGGCGATGATAATAGCAGCGTCAGTAGTGCTGGTGCTACCTCTGGCTCTGGCTCTGGCTCTGGCTCTGGCTCTGGCTCTGGCTCTGGCTCTGGC